>JZKD02S1801411.1:26021-37042 GCA_000966675.3 Picea glauca
TTTCTCTGAAGGTGACCTTGTTCTTGTCTATGACCAAGATAAGGACCCCCTGGGGGCAGGCAAATTCAAACCCATGTGGTTCAGGCCTTTCATCATAAAAGAGGTATTAAAAAAGTGCACCTATCATCTGGTTGATTTCGAAAGGAATGCTTTGGCGGAGACTAGAAATGGGCTCTTCTTTAAGAAGTATTACTCATAGGAAGGTCACTGTGGGTAAATTTGTGTAACATATGTATAGTCTTTGTACTATTACTTTTTTGTTTCTTTTAAATGTTATGGACGTGTCATTGATGTTATCTTTCGTCAATATGGAAGATGTCAAGTGATTCTGAGGTGTTCGTTGGGTATGCAGACGGTGCTAGTTGGCACACTCGGAGGCTTGCCTGTGCAGCTTGGGTAATCTTTACACCTCAGGGCTAGTTGTTATCCTTCGGAGGTATATGCTTAGGTGACACCACAAATAATGTCGCTAAGTACAGTGCAGTTATTGAGTTTCTTCGTGATGCTTTGTCATTGGGTATCTCTCATCTCTGGGTCTATCTCTATGCTCAATTGGTTGTGTCTCAGTTAAACAGAGTATACCAGATTCATGATCCAACTTTACACCGACGATTCCTTAGGGTACATCTCTTACAGCGAAAATTTGATTATATTACATATTTTCATGTTCCTAGGAGATTAAACCAAATTACAGATACTCTAGCTAATCAAATTTTAGATTGGCATCTTGCACATATATGAAAGAACATAGACATAGGCATGTAAATACGTATTTGCACACATGATCCATAAGACACAAAAGACCAAAAATCCATATATAATATCATAAAAGTAACCAAAATACATAGATCGATGCAAGCGCCTCAAAAATAAGACGAATAATGAGTCACAGGGCTTATGCCCTCAAAAAATATATACAAGTGGTGCTCATGGCATGTAAAATGTCTAAATAGGTTTAGGGCCTATGGGCCCTATTATACTGGTCTACAACATTGGCTAAATGCCTAAACAATCAGACCCATGTCTGAGGTGCCCCCACTACATGAGGCTGCATGGATGGCGACAGGTCCTCAATCTCTGCCATCGAGACTGTGCGAGTGAGTGCAGTAAAGTTCCCCTCAACTCGTCTGAGTACTCTCTCAGCCTCCCCGACTGGGAGGTCTCCTACTACTGCTACTCCCCCGACAGTGGTAGCTACGTCCCCTCACTGAGGATGATGCTTGTTCCTTGCATAATCGATAGGTCGCACATGTCCCACATCTGCATGAAACAAACATATATCTGTCAAATACTCTGGCATATAATAAAAATGATATATATAACAAAAACGACATAAAAAAAATCACATATACAAAAAAAAAACTACAAAGGTGGAGACTTACCCATCTCCCTTCGCTCCTCACCAGGAGGCACGGGTATCTCAGGATCTCTCAAAAAGTCTATCCCTGCATATGGGTAATCCTTGATCAAAGGGATCTTCCATGAGAGCCATGCAAAAAATTCATCATTGAAGGAATCATTGGTCCTTCCACCACCCTATCGCAGTAGTAGTACTTCCCATCTACATATAGCAGGAAAAGAGGCCTGGTGTCCTCGTACCACTTCCTGAGGACTAAAGCTCGGAACTCTCTTGAAAAAGAATGAACACAAAATAGTCCCGAACCCGAAGTTCCTCTGTGTCCGCTGACAATAATCTGTCAATTACCTCTTCATACACTCCAGTAGTGTGGTACTCCAGTCAAAAATTTTTGCATTTAAGCACTGGATAGCACAATTCATCTGTGCGTGAGATGCTTGATGCAAGGTCGCTAAACCGGTAATCCGCCCAATGAGAAATAATATCACTTGCAACGATAGGTTAGTAATCTTACTTATGGGCACCTGGGAACTCAAATGGTTTGTCCCAACCTCACAGTGCAGGGCTATCAGTTCCACTATGTTATGCAGCCCCGATGGAAACGTCCTGAAATTGACTATATCCCCTCTCCTTGAGAGGCCAGTCAAAAAGTAGATATACTCGGTGGTAGGCACCAGTGATTTCCCCTCTAGCATGAAAGCCTTTGCACCAGGGTGCCAATAGTCAACCAAGGCATTCAGTAGCCTCAGTTGCACCCGCATAAACGGACACAGGAAGAACTTTAGAAAACTACATTGCATCGATGCGGCCAAGGCATTCGGATCTCCCACAACCAACGCACCAACTTCTTCATGCTCCCTTTCCCTCCAGTGGACATACATCTTGCCAAAACAACCAAGTTCAAGAGGGTGAGTGAGTGCTCTTTAGTTCTTTTTGTTTATAAAGGGAGGTCCACACGTGCTATCTAGGTGATAGTCGAGTGTACACGTGGACAGTTTTTACTCTACTCGAGTGTACACACGGCCTGTCCAGAGACATCCCACGTGGACCTAGGGCCGACCTTTTAAAGGTCAAAACCCACCCAAAAAATGAAATGAAAAGAAAAAATAAAGAATTGAATAGCTAGATAGGGGATTTTGTACTTTACTTGGTCTAGACGGAGGTTCGTTTCATCCACTGTAGCTCCTGGAATCATCGTTTTTATCAAAGGGGGTCTTTTGGCTCCACAATCAATTTTCAAATCAACAATGGTGATAATGAGCTGCTAGCTTCTATTTATAGACTTTTTGGCCTCTTTTTGTCACTTTTTTGGCCTCCCTTATCATTTTCTTTATACCAAAAACCATTTAAAGTGATTCAGGAGTTATATGGNTTTATGGAAACACTTACCAGGAAGCCTTAGACAACTTAGAAAAGGTCCTCATCGGATGCTAGGAAATCAACCTATCCCTAAGTCATGAAAAATGAAAAATGTTGCTAACTGAAGGAGTGGTTCTAGGACATCATGTTTCATATAAAGGAATAAAAGTCGATCTTGCAAAGATTGATATCATTATTAGACTTCCACCCCCAAAGACTCATAAAGAGGTGAGAAGCTTTCTTGTACATGCTGGATATTACCGGTGGTTTATTGAAAATTTTACAAAGATTGTTGCACCTATGTTTGGATTATTGATAAAAGGTGTTGATTTTGTTTGGATTGAGCAGTGTCAAACTACCTTCGAAACCCTAAAATCTAAGTTGTCTGTGGCACCAGTTCTTAGAGGGCCCAATTGGACTCTCCCATTTCATATATCCATTGATGCCTTCGACACGGTAATAGGAGGGGTATTAGAGCAGAAAGAGGACCAACAGTCTTATGCCATTTATTTTGTAAGCAAGAACTTGTCCCCTACCGAGTTGAACTACACAGTCACTGAGAAAGAGTTCTTGGTGGTTGTTCATGCTATTAGCAAGTTTCGTCATTACATTACAGGTTATGAAGTATTTGTACACACTGATCATTCTTCCATTAGGTTCCTCATGAATAAACCTACAACTAATGGTCGAGTGACTAGGTGGCTCTTGTTATTGCAAGAATTTAACATCACTGTGCTTGAATGAATTGGAAAGGATAATGTAGTAGCTGACTTTCTTTCCCGAATAAAAAATGAGGATGATGATATCCCTGTAGATGATAGTTTCCCAGATGAGCATATTTTTTTCATTTCTGTCAATACCCCATGGTTTGCAGATATGGAAAACTATCTGGCCACTAGGAAGTTATCATCTCATTTGTCACCTCATGAAAAGTGGAAAATTATTACACAAAGTGCTAATTACTCTTGGGTTGGTCATGATCTTTTTCACACATGTCCTGATTTGATTATTCGTAGATGTGTTTGAGAGGACGAGGTACCTGAAATACTATGAAGTTGTCATGATGGACCATGTGGTGGCCATTTCTCTGATAAAAATACATCATATAAGGTGTTACATTCAGGTTACTATTGGCCTATCATTTTCAAAGATGCTACCAAGTATGTGAGAATTTGTGATGGTTGCCAAAGGTTAGGAAGACCTAAATCATCTGAAAAAATGCCTTTGCAGGTCCAAGTTATGATAGAACCCTTTGAAAAATGGGCCCTTGACTTTGTAGGACCAATTTCACCCATGTCCCATAGGAAGAACTATATTTTGGTTTGTATAGACTATGTCACCAAATGGGTAGAGGCAAAAGCCCTATTTAGGGCCACAGAGAAGTCTGTTGTCAAATTCATCTATGAAGAAATCTTTACCCACTTCGGTGTCTCTCAAGAAATTGTTACTGACCAAGGAACTCAATTCACTTCCAAGATTATGAAAGATCTAACAGAGAAATATGGGATTAAACATTGTAAATCTTCTCCATACCACTCACAAGCCAATGGTCAGGTAGAATCCACAAACAAAGTTCTGGAAGCCATCTTGACCACGATTTTTCAGTTACATCACCGATATTGGGTTGATAGGCTCCCAGAGGCTTTGTGGGCATACCGAACTACCTAGAGAAATACCACTGGGCATACCCCTTATGAGCTAGTGTATTGGAAACAAGTACTTTTACCAATAGAATTCCAAGTAAGGACCTTTCGTATTTCTGTAGAATTAGGATTGAACCTGGATGAGGCTCAAAAGAAATGAGCCCTACAGTTGAATGAGTTGGATGAAATCAAGAAAGATTCCATCCAATGGATGATATTAGTCCAAAACCAGAGGAGTAAGTGGCATGACAAGTTTGTTAAGAAGAAGAACTTCTAGCCTGGTGATTGGGCTCTATTGTTTGATTCCCAATTCAAAACCTTCAAAGGAAAACTTACCACCCAGTGGTTGGGCCCTTACGAGATAGACATTGTATATGACAATGGAGTTGTAAAAATTAAAACAATTGATGATGGAAAAGTGTCCTTTGTGGTAAATGGACACCGAATTAAATTTGATCATAAGCCCATTTCCAAAGAAGATTTTCTACATGTCATGACAGCTGACAAGGCATTGGCCTTAGTAGATGGGGAAGTTCCCCCTTGTTCTTGATTTTTTTTTTAAAGATTTCCTACTGTATATATGTAAATAGTTTTTGTTAATAAGTCAATTATAAGAGGTTTCTGTAAGTGTTTATTTCACCAGAAGTACACAATTTCAAGATCTTTCTTCAAAACATTGTTATACTTGAATTTTGTGTCTGCTAAAGCATAAAATGAATATTGACTTACTATAGCTAGCCATATTTTTTCAAACATTCTCATTTTTAAGGCATTCTAAAGCAGTTGCTCTTGAAACTCTTCACCATTGTATAAGGAAGTGATACCTTAACTATCAAGCCTAGAGGTCTCTCATATAGTTTTTCTAAGACACCTAAGTAAGTCAAGTGTCTTTATCAAAGAGTAGCAGGGAGGTCTCATTAGCAGTTAGTCATGGAAATATCATCATAATTACAAAAGAAGAAAGTGAGTTGAGCCTAGAGATACCTTTCTGTTCTTTCTCGATGGTACCATCCACTACACACTAAATATCTTGATTATATCATATCTTTAGATAGGCCACGTCCCCTTAAGTACCCCTTACATCGGGACAACCACTAAAAAATATAGCAGAAAATCATCCTCTAGCATAAATACCATCCCAATTGAAAAGAAAAAAAGAAAGGAAAGTTGTTTCATAGTTGTTCCCCCATCTTCTTGCATAAGCAATCTTATACTAAAATATTAAAGGATGGAGGGCCAGTCTCTGAGGGTTTAAGAGGCTAACCCACTGGGATACTAAATAGTTCTGTTGGAAATGGGTACCGGCCTGTGGTATGACTAGGTAAACTTGTCGGAGTAATGAACAGGCTTGCTGGCAGCGGGGCATTCTACCTAGCAAGGATGATGATCTGACAAAAATAAATAATAAATCTAAATTTGTCCCGATGTACAACATTACTTGCAGACAAAGCTGACATGGATTATGTGTGGTTAATCTAAGGTTAATGAATTGCATCAATTTTCCATTGGGAAATGACTCTAAGACTATCTTGAAACTCTCTTGCATACCTCTTCTTATCTATATATAGGATCTCTTATCCTATAGGTGGGGCCATCTCCTAACTGTCTCGTCGGACCAATCTGTGAAATTTCATCTTTACACTTGAAATACTGTAAATCTTCGGTTATTGGGGGATACTGACTAGTTTCCTATACTTTTGATTGTGAGGTGTCACAATACTTAAGTGAGGGGGAGGGGTTCATGAGCTGACAAATGATTATTTCCTAGAGAAAAGAGTCTTTGCAAGAATTTTTGTATTATTACCATGATACAGGTTATTACATTGATAGTCATGTTATTTTTAAATGCTTAACTCCTATGTTCTATACATTACTAAACTCATGCTTAATAGACCAATCTTTATCGATTTATCGTTCATTACAACCCGTTCATTATAGGTTTTGACACTATATGTCATATACAAGAAGAATGAGTAAGCATGGAGCACTCTGCCTCTGCTCATTAACCACTATGGCTGTCAAAAACACTTCAAAATTGCAGGCTTTCCATTATAAGAGGTAAAAATGCACTTAATATAGGGGTACTAGATGAAGTATCGGATGAGGTACCAGATGAAATGTCATTTGAAGTGTCGTTGGAAGTGCCATTGCATTGCATACCAGTAACTGTCCTAGATTCTAGGTAACTAGAATTCAATTATATTTAATTACCTTGGTTGCAGGCATTGATTAACATATGTTTCATATGGTTATGATCAAATGTCCAAGTCAAAAGACTTGGACATTGATCTAAGTACACACCACTCCATTTCTCCCAAGCGTGCAATCAAATTCGAATCTCCCACACATGGAAGCTCACACGCACATGTGGGCAACGTATTCCACCATAAGAGCATCCAAAATCGGACTGGGCACTCTATTGTTTCATTTTACCTTACCATTTTCTCTTCCCTGCATTAAGGAATCACACCCAACCTCTATCGAATTCTCCCTATGTTCTAATCACACTCAGACTGTGTTAAACCCGTGCCATTTCTTGGCCTGTTTCCACCCTTTCTTGGTAAAATTCACCCTCTGTTCCAATTGCACTCAGACCGTGCCCAATTCATGTCTCTGTGTGGCTCGATTTCTCCCTTGCTTGGTGAATTCAAACTTTGTGACAATTCCCAAGGGATACAAACCCTCCTCCTATGCAAACTTGTTTTCCATTCCAGAATTCACACAGTGCATGGAAGTGTTCTTGCATGCTAGATGGGGGCCATTTCTGTCGAGTTTGCAAGGCCATGATGATGACCTTTCTATGCAATTTGCAATTGGTTTTGATGGAAAGATAACACTTGTAGTGTCTCTCAATTTTGTAGTCACAAAAGAGTCAATTGCTGTTGCAACAAAACTTCCAAGAATGGGAGATAGGTGGTTCAAGAATCATCAATTATCGTGCTCAAGTTACAACAGGGTGTTTAAGCCCGAATTCGAGAGCATTTCAAGAGTGAAAGGGTATGCTAAGGAGCGGATAAAGACAAAATTGGTCAATCCCCTCATTGTTATCACAAGGTTAATTACATGTGAAGGTAGATACTCCACCTTCAAAGCTTGTCACTTTAGATTGCTAACTCATTTTCTATTCAATAAACCTTTGAACTTTCCCTTTTATTTTCTCAAAAGCTTGGAGAAAATGTTCTCTCAAGTGAGGAAAAATGTGACCAACCCCCACAATAGTCTCTTCCACCATGGTTTGATCAAACTCCTCATTATTACCGAACTAGAGAAGCAAGGGAAAAATTGGGATGCCTTTATCTACCAATTTGCAAACCCTCACTTGATAGTTAAGATCGGAAAAAAGCCACTTGGCCTAAAAACTATCTCTCCATCCAAACCTCGCTATCCAAGAACTCCAAACTCCATTGCAAAAACTCCCTCTTTGCTGGAACAACACCAAAATCTTGTTGATATCCCTACTTCTTCATTGGGTAAAAAGACCAAAAGAAGCCTATTGTTGACCCCCCAATGCCTTCATTTTCTCTTGATCCTACACCTAAGAAGCCCCAAGAATTAATGCAACAAGACTTTCCCATCATTCCCACAAACAAGAGGGGAGCCAACCTATTTGGTAAGGGACCCTTTCAGAAGAGTACCTGGAACATAAGAACCAAGCCTTATGAAAAGCCCCCACCTGCTTCGGATCCTATCCAAGTATCCTTCGACCTTGAGAGCCCTCATAAGCAACCTAGAGAAGTCTCTGCGGATGGATTAGAGCCACTAAGGAAAACAAAATCAGAACCTACCTCACCTTTCCAATCTCCCATCACACCTACTTCACCCATGCCCACTCTTGATCCTAAAATTGATAAATTGTCCACATCTCTTAAATGACCTAAGCCTTCCTCAGAGATCACTGATTTTTCCACAACTATAGAGGAGCTACAAAGGAAAAACCATCATCTTCTCCAAAATTGGAAGAGAGGAAGACAATAGATGCACACCTTCATCATGACCATTGTTCCAAAGTCTGTACTTAAGGCTTAGAAGTACAACGTCTAGGCATACGAAAGTGGGTAAAGGGTGGAGAAGAGAGAAACATCAACCTTCGACAAAGGAAACTAGGGAAGATTTCTACATTGGCGTTGTCTAGCTTCCAACTATTCCTGGATGGTTATATCATGTTCAATCGCTGCCCATGAATGTTCGAGTTCAACCTAGGTAGTAGATGTTTTAAGAATAGTTTTGAAAAGGTTTAAGGTGATGTGCGTTTGATTTGATAATCTGGGTTCGATATTAGGCTGTGTTGGTACAAGGACAGTCATGGAGGACAGTAAAATAAGAAAAAATTCAGAGAGAAAATAAGTGTTGTCTCAATTTGGTCGTACAAAAGAGAGTTTATGATTTTAGAAATAAAATGGGGTGCAAATCAAAGGCTCTTTCCTGTAACTGAGTTATATCTTAATAAAATGTATGAGGTGGGAGAAAAACATTTAGCTGTCTATGATGTAAGGCTCCTATCAAGGGAGAATCTCACGTATAAACATGAGAGGAAAACTATAAGGATATAATTGATGCAACATAAAATGTGTATAAAATTCTGAAAGTGTTGACTAGTCTTACACCTACTGATAGCTGGTACAGAGGAAAAACAGTAAACAATTACAGAAAACCAAAATTCATTCACTATAGTAGTGGTCGTACTAAATTATAACGAAGCATTCATTAGTTAGGAATATGAAATGAAATAAAATATGAGATACAAGAAAACAAACTCATAACATAGTCGTGACGGAATTGAGAATCTTCAGATTTTCTTTGTATTAACTCTCAAAATGTAAAACTCTGTTACAATCAACACAAAAAGGTCCAACCATTTTCTTTTCTTTCCGTGGTGTATTTATACAGTTTACAAATAAGATAGAATCTCAATCGTTACAAAATTTCGGTTATGATAGGGAGGAGAGCAATCGATCCATTGCTTCTTCTCTGTCTTTACTTGGTGCCAGACGTTTGTCCTCGTGCGTGCTCGGTACAGGAAACACATCTTTCAACCAGCTCAGATATCATCCTCGATGGTTCTACTTGATAGATGGCTTAAAAAAAGTAACATTCTCGGGCTAACTGTGAAAGTGTGTCTTCCATCTGTCTCTCTATGACATCGATGGCACATAACTGCGCGCTTGGTTTAATCATACATTTGTCTATTTGAACTATGTCCGCCGTAGTCACTATGGAGATCTCAGCCGAATCTCTTTCCTCTTTTTCCTTTAGATCAAGCGAGATTTTTTCCATATTCATTTGTATCAACGCCTTGGCATTACCTCCGCTATCGATGCCTAGCAGATCACCATCTATAGAACTAAAGGCCTCTTCTAAGGAATTCGTTACCCTTTTGGCTTGCAGCTTGCCTTCTGCGATGTTGTGCTCCCATTCTTTTAATAGAATGTTTCCTTTGGTTTTCTCTGAAATGGTGAACCTGGGATTACTTCCCAAACCCTCATTGTTTGTGGCTATCACAGCCTCTTGGAAGGCGACCCGAGCTACTCCAACTTCCCTTTCTCTAGCAGAAAAGTTCTCTGAAACCTGGTTGACTAGCAAACAGTTCTCCTAGATCACTTCTACCTTGGTGAGTAAATTTCGTTGGGCCGCAGAGAATCTACTCCGAATCTCCATCACCTAGGATTTGAACATCCCGATGTTTATCATTTTTCTCTCGGTGATCTCCACCCTATCCTGTAGCTATTCGATCAAATCCTTTTGTTGGCTCGCTTGCATTTGACCATCCCAGACCACCAGCTATGCTTGTTCGAGCTTAGTTTTGAGTAGCTCTATCTCGTTTTTATCGGCCAACCTGGCCTGCTCTATTCCTACGCTCGCCTGGTCTTTGGCAGTCTCTGTTCTTGTGGCTAGTCTGGATTCAAGGGTCATAATGAGGCAATTTTTTTGTTTAAGATGGTTTTTCAAAAGCCCGACTGAAAATTGATTCGTCGAGGCATATGCTCCTAATGTCCCTACTATTTTGGTCGCAAATTGTTCATTCTTATTGTCCTTCCCATCAGTTATAACTTTGTATTTCTTGGCTGTTGACTCTCCTTCCTGATAGAATTCCCTCTTTACCACTGCCTTTCTCTTCTTATCAAAAAAGAACTCATTCGGAGGGAGCTATTATAACTTTATAGGCCTCAACTCTTCATTGAAGATCCATCATGCATCAATATTTCCCTGAGTCGACTGTAAGGGAGTAACTGATGTGATAGGTTCTACGACCTGCTTCGTTGATTTTCCCGAAGTAGTGACCGGACTCTGCTTCTTCGGTGGGTCGAAATTCTTTATATTTGCTTTCAGACTCTTAGTTTTCTCTCCCTTTTCTTGGTGTTTTTCTTGATCGGGAGTTGCATCCTTAGAGCCTTTAACCTCTCTTTGTTTCACCTCCGCCGTACTGGGACTCTCACCCCGTAGCACTGCAGAAAGACAGCTGTGTCGATGTTCCTGGAACTTCAGAACATCAGCTCTTTCCTTGGGTGCCAAGGTTTGTATCTGTTGGCAGCCAACCCTTTTTTTTTTTATTACTCTCGAAAGCTGCCTACACCCCTTGCGGTATCATGACAAATCATTATCGCATTGTGTTAATGGACATGTGTCTCATTTTTTTTTAACCATTACAATTCAATTTCGACTCA
>JZKD02S1801411.1:52928-65418 GCA_000966675.3 Picea glauca
AGGTTTTTTCCAATTTGCAATGTAAAGAATTCATGATCTAAACAAGAAAGACAAATGAAAAGTGAAGATAGCAACAAACAAGAAGAAAAAGAACTATAGGATATTAGGAATGAGGTTGTATCATCCTACTCTAATGTCACTACATGTATCACACCCAAAGACTCTCCTAGGAGGGAAGATATAATGATGAACAAATGTCATACAATTACGATAAAACAACCAATGATAAAAATAACTATATCTCTTCAAATTTGTTGGATTATCAGCCCAACATCACTGGAATTATCAAACAAAAAGGGAAACTATCAAAGAAGTGAAAAAAAAATCCACACAAATGCACTCAAGCACAAATTTAAAAGTAATCTACATGATTGACACACACTGAAACAAAGGGAAAACCATATCTAATCAGGCATTGTAGAACATTACCTACTAAGAGAATGTCCTAATCTAAAAGTCATGGGTTTTACACTGCAAATATGTATTTTTTACAAGACCTATTGGACATAGGACTGTCAGCAGGAGAGGGGGCCTTGTTGAACACCTATAGTGCAACACATGAGGGCCTGTTAAATTTTAATTTTTGAGAAAGGTGGGTCTACTGCAGATCTTCCAGATTTGGATCAGATCTACTAGATCTAGACCCTGAGATGATTGAAAAAGACTAAAATTAAAATCACAAAATAAGAGGAAGAAGTAGGAAAAGATACTTGACTAGAGAATAATTCTTCCCAAGTATGGTCTCCATCATTGGAAAAAGGATCTCACTGAATCACAGATTAGTGACCATGAAATATCTAGAAGCCTCTCTTAAGCCTCCTCCAAGATCTATATAACAAATGAAATCCTTGAGTTGTTATAGCCTTAATTCCCATGCTATAAGTTAGAGAGGAATCCATCGAAGGATCACTTTTGGAGGCACTCTCAAACTTCTATAATCGAGGATTTATGAGGTGAGAGGCAAGGGATGAGTTGGATCTTTGTGTCAAATGCCTAGGAACTCACATCATTCAAATCTCTAGTGGCCTCTAGAATATGTATAATCCTCTCTGAAGCCTCCTCCAAGAGCTATATAACAAAGGAAATCCTTGGTAAGGAGTGGGGAATATTTGCATACCTTTCTTGAGGTGGTCCTTTGTATTTCCTGGATGTTGTAGTTGTGAAACTCCAGCTCCAAGCTCCACAACCAACTTCCTATATACAAAATACAAGAAAAAACTTCTCTTCTTCTGTACTAAGGATTAGAATCTTAGATCCAATCTAATTCTAATAAGATATATAAAGGAATGAATCAGATATATCATTCATTAAATGAACACAAATTATATGAAGGGAAAACCATTGATATATTATTATTAATAACAAAACTACATCAAAACATGCATACCTCAAATGTTGATGCAAGCTCCTTTAACCTCCTTTCTCCTTGCCTCTCCTTGCAACTCCTTGGTCAGGTTAGGATTCGATGACTTCTAGATGTAGTAGATGGATGCCTCACTAGTTGGAAATCATAACAATGCTATTCAATTATTCCTCCTCTTGTCCAAGGCTTTCCTATCTTATATAGCTCTTGGAGGAGTCTTGAGAGAGGCTTGTATATCTTCTAGAGGACACTAGAGACTCTAATGATCTGATTTACTAGGATTTTGACATAAATATCCAATTCATCCCTCACCTCTCACCTTGTAACTTCCCAATTCTAGTATTTTGACAATTCCTCACTTGTTGAGACACTAGTTTCTGGCGAGGGCCTCACCTGTTGTCTACTTGGTGTCCAGTGAGGACCTCCAAAAGTTCTCCAAAAGGGGTCAAAATTTAGGAAAAAGGTGTGTTTTCCCTTGACCAAGTTTTGGAGAACCTTGGTCATGTTTGACCATTTTTGGGACTTCGACAGGCTGGTAGAATACAAAGTGCCAGGAGAAGCAGAGATTGTGGTATATCGACCCCTTTTTAGGGAAATTTCGGGTTTAGGGTTTATGTAATGGGTATGGGATGTCAGCCCATGATTTTACCCATGTTTAGGCCCATTTTGTAATGTATAAATATAAATCTAGGTGATGTAAGTAGGGAGACCTGGTAGAATCGGATTAGTGCAGAGCTAGAGGCTTTCTGCATGCTATGTGTTAAGACTTGCATATCTAAGTGAAAGTGATTGTAAGAATCTTGTGTGCAGACTGTGTAAGAAGACTTTGTGTTGTGACATAAATTAGGGAAGGAGGATCTAGCGAGGTGCACGTGGATCTCTTGTCCTATGCAGAGTGGATTTTTTGGGCTTTGTGCATGTAAGAAGATTGACAGAAGATAATAAAGAAGAGAAGAGTTGGTGGGCGTAGCCCCATGCTGGGGTGAACCACGTATATCTTCTATTATGGTTGCTTTGTGCATTATGGTTGTTATATTTTTCATATGATTTAAGCTTAGTGTAATAGTGAATGTTTAGATGAATCTAGTATGATAGATTAAGTACATAGTGATGTGAATGAATGCTAGATCTGATCTCTTTCCATACGCTAAGTGCTTATATGTGTTAGATCTATTTGAATAATGTGTTGTTATGTAATTAGGGTTTGGATCTGTGATGTGAATAAGGGTTAAATACTTATGAATTCTAACTGATAAATGCTTTGTTAGAGTGGTGTAATCATAGATCTGTGTCCCAACTAGATTGCAGACATTTGATTCCTGCAACCACCCCTGCCTCTACCTCGGGTGAGACTTCATCTTCTTCACAGGTGTTGCCGAAAAGGCCAATAGTTAGGTTTTTGTTGGTGCACTATTGAAGTGTTGAACCCTGGGTTTGCCCATGTGCCAACAAATGGTTTTGTTTCCGGGACTGAAACTGTGATAGATGGAAACTTAAGAAAAGAGAAAGCTATGTGCGTAGATATGCTACTTTAGTGCGAAGTTTTCTACTTGACTTGAAAATATCTGTGCTAAGAAGAGAATTCTGATCTAAAGAAAAGAGGTAAGATCTTGAAGCTTTGTGCTCTGAGAAAGGTAAGATAAGTGAAAATTTTTATTTCGAAAGAATGGATCTAGGTATGTTTAATAGATTTGGTCCTAATCTAAAAACTAGGGTACAACTAGAAGAAAGAAGGTTTGATATGAATATATCTGATATAAATATATCTGATATAAATAATGAAAGCTATGTTATTCCTATGAATAGAAAGAATGTTTGGACTAACAAATGGATTCAAGATCCTAGAAATAATTTTTTTCAGGTTAGTTACTGTGATCCCAGTGCGCAGTACAGGAAAGGTTGGGGATCGTTTAAGAGAAAGAGAGGATTAACTCTTTGCTATAGTTGCAGAAGATTGGGACATATTGTTAAGGAATTCTTTGGTAGAGGTCCTATTTTCCTTTGTTGTAAGGCTACTGGACATGAAGTTTTGGATTTCCCTAGAATGATTGAAAAAGTTGAAAAGATGAATATGAGACAAGAAAACTATGAGACAAGACAAGAAACTAAGGATATGATAGAACCCTAGAAAGGATCAGAGACTGTATTATTGCAGATGAAAGAAACCCTGAATGATCACAGAGACACCAGTTTATTAGAGATCTTAAAAGAGAAAGAGTACACAGAAACAAGAATAGGAGACTTCGACATAGACTGTGTCCTGGATGAGGAAGCATAGGTGAATATCATGATAGAAAGAACTTGGGAAATTTTGGGAAAGCCTATTATGGTTCCTTCATTAGGAGGAATCGGATTATTTAGAGGAAATTTGATAACCATATGTGGAAGACTTACCCAGACATCTATGAGTTCTCATGGCACTTCGACAAAATAATAATTTGAGATCGTTAAGTTTTTTTATAACAACGCCCCATTTGCTATTTTGCTAGGAAAAACCTGGATTGAGAAAGATCAAATATGAAGGAAACAAAAATAGAAGGATGTAGAACAGAAAAATCAAGAACTAAGAGATTTCATGGCTAGGAGAGTAACACACTTACTTAAAGAACAAGAAGACTAGTCGAAGCTACTAAGGACTAGATATCTAGACGTTGAACTTGAAAGAACACAAGAGGACGTGAAACACATGTCTATACATGAGAGTAGAGCACCTACCCTAGATAGAGAAGAAGTATCACCCTTGAACCCTATGAAATATCATCGACATTGCGAAGTTACTTTTCCAAGAGAAGGTAAGAATCAAAATGGAAAGAGGAACCCAGTAACTCAAATTACAAGAAATAAGGCTAGAAAGCTCAACAAGAAGAAAGCAAAGTTAGAAAAGTTATAGGACGTTCCAGAGAAGAACCTGCAAAAAGAAGGTTTGTCGAACTGGAACTCCACCAGGATATCTGAACAAAGAATATTGGTACTTTTCCACGATGAAGCAATATGACCATTGGAGGCATCCTGACCATTAGAACGATGCTCCAAAATGGATAGAAATATAGTTATTTCCGAAACGTTCACCACTGGACTGTTGGGACCGTGCCATAGCAGATGGAATAGCATTGATTGAGGTGTTCCTTCATACCTGTTGATAGAGTCCATTATGACATTTTCTATTTATCCATTCGAGCATTGCACCAAGACCACTTTTTCCAATTGTGATTATCTGATCCCACAGAGAACTAGTTGCTTTCGCATAGTGATCATTGAGACCTCACCATCTGTTCTATTACATTGAGTGTTTGTTCACCTACCTAAGATATTATATCTCGAGTGTGAATGTCGGATGAAATTAGCACATCATAAAAAGCCTTCGAAGAGATCCTAATAGACCTCATGGCCGAGAAGGTGATGTTCGCAGGCATCCAATCCTCATCGATGAGAGGAGTGCAAGAATCCCCGTCAAGTTCTTGTGGATTTGGACCATCCCGAGTTGCGACCCATAAATGAACAAAGAATTGTGATGAATTAGAAAATGTGAAGATATTCCCATCCATCCTTCCCAACTACATCCCACCCCTAGCCGATGTAAAAGTCATGACAATGTCCTAAGGGACTTCGACTACATAGTCATCACTACATACCTCCCGAAGGGAATACACGCAGTCAGAACGTAGTTGGAGAGGATTCTGATGTTGAATAATAGTGACTATAACCTAGGAGACCACAAGAGCTATGGCATGCTCCTCACCTCACAAATATTTGAGCATTACCAAGGAGAATAAGTCGAAGATCATCCCCCAGCTGTGGACTATGGACATCGCGAGGTCCACTATCTTGAACGTGATGAAGATACCACACTTCGAAAGAAATCAGGAGGTTAACACTTATGTTAAGATCCCGTTGTCATGATTCCATAGTGGTTATTTGTGGTTGGAAAAGAGTATCACCATCGATATGAAATTGATCCATAGGATCACAGGATTAAGCATGCAGGGACCAAACCCACAAGAATTTTATCCAGGGAAGGTTGCAGATCGCGCTCTGGCACAGAAGATTAAAGACACCTATGGAGATGTCGAGAAAGGGAAGCGAGGCTACAAGGTAGCTTCCATATAGAATGGCATAGTGCACCTAGCCTTCTAGTTGATCGTTGGTAAGCTAGTAAGAAAGAACAGACCCATGCAGGTCATGGGGTTCATTGTTGACCTCGTAGGAAACTGTATGGAAGGATTACAAATGAACTGGGTGAGTTACCTCGTCAACCAATTAGAATAAGACTGTCGCTAAGATCGGGATTAGGGCTATGAGTTCCATTTTAGCTGGTTGTTGATCCACATTGTGTTCATTTCTTGGGAGATGCCGGAAGGAGCGACCTTCCTTGACATTGAACCGTTTGAGCCACTAGATGTGAAGTTCACCATGCTCTGGTATTCAAGTGATATGGGGAAACAATGGCATTCGAATGTGATGTTCCATACCTACTACCTTCAGTTAAAGAGGGCTATTGAGTATTTCCCTTGTATGACGCCGAATTCTCTGGACATGTTCAGACCATTTGCAAAGTTCTGCGCAGATAGGCATTTTATATATATCACTACACATAGAGATGAACATAAAGAAGATCTTAAGTCTTATTACAAGCTCACCAAGGAGGACATGGAGGAAATCACCAAGGAGTGGAATGAAGAATTCCTAGTTCCAATTAACCATGCATAATTGTCTGAACCTAACCTCATTGGAAGTCTGGTGCTTACTCACGAAGAATATGATGCACCCAGCAGTAGCTGGAAGAAAAAGAAGGAATATGTACAGGAAATACACAACACATCATAAGAGACTGCATCGGATTCACCTAGTGGAGGAGGAGACGATGAAGTGGATAAAGAAGAAAAAGAAGGGGAAGAAGACAAGAAAAATAAAGGCGAAGTAACACTACCTAGGAACTGCCTTGAAGAGGCAGAGACGTCCAATAAAAGAAAGGTTTCCCCAACAAAACCTACATCGTGGAAGAAGTCCAAATATAGTAAGCCCAAAGATACAGAATGTGCTCATGGTCGATGAATTCAACTTCATTATTGCAGCTATATCAGATGCCTCGAAAGATATTTTGCAAAGAAATGAAGAAAAACAAGAAACCATGTATGAAAGAATTGAAGTAGAGCTGAGAGGGGTACATCAAGCCCTTCACTCTAGCTGCATAATGTCCACTGCACCCTCGCCATCAAAATAAACAAAGTTGGGAGATGATCCTGCCCAACTCTGCAGAATAGCTTATGCAACCAAATCTCGCCTTCGTCGCATGCAGGAAGAAAAATAATAGGCCACAGTGGCCATAAAGCAAGCACAAGAGGAAGTAATAGAGAAATGTCGAGTTTCACAACAAGAGAAGGATGACCTCTAACTCAAGTTCAAAGAGGATAAAGTGCAGGTCCAGAAAGAGAAAGAACAACTACTCACGGAGCAGGTTGGAGTTAAAGAAGTAGTTAACAGAGTACTTCGCTCTATGTTAGGCTTAGAATAGCCCACGTGTGAACACTAGCTGAAGAAGTAGTAGTAGTGTGTAGAGTTCATAGAACTTCAGAGACAGTCATCCTCTTCCCTGTCAGAATCACACATTCTCAGGGGGTTTTCTAGAATTATGTCTAAGTCTTGTTTGTTAGCAGTCCTATCTTAAATTTTTTTTGCCTTATCATCTTTTCCTTACATTATTTGTTTTTCTATTAAAAAGAGTGTTCAAGCCTTCAAGGGATCCTGGTTATCAATATCAGTGGTCTCTTTCTGGTTTTGAGTTCTCTGTTTTCATTTTTCTCAGAGTTTAGATATACACACAGCCCGTACAAGGTCAGCCCATGTATACACGCCCTCTGTCTTTATCCAGAATGCGTTTGCACGCGTGCTGTTTGATTAACAGTCACGTGCTTGTATAGGATACTTTTTGTTGAGGGTAAGTCAATCATCCTTTCTTTTGATAAGAATTATTCCTCTCAAGTGTTTGAATCTCTGTTTGAGCAGTCAATAGCTTAGGATTAATCTTACCCTTAGCCTACTTTTGCTCAGTTAAAAAAGTTGTCATAAAAATAAAAGAATTTTTAAGGTTTTTAGACAAGTGTGAGAGTCATTGTTTTTAAAAAATTGCTAGTGTGTGATTTTTGACCTGATTCTTTGCGATCTGCGATTAGGCCAGAGTTTTTTTTCTTGGTTTTTTCTTGTCATTATTTTTCCTTTCTTGCTTTACTAGCATTTAAATAAATAAAAAAATATCTTTTCATTTTCTTGTTTGGTTGAAAAGTGTGTTTCTGCATTATTAGCCAGGGAAAAGTCGTTTATTTCGTAAGTTTTTGTAGTTTACTTAGATCATAAGTAACTCTTAGTCGAGTGAAATTAATTTGATTTTTCTATCCAAGATCTTAGAAAAGTTCAAAAAAAATAAATTTGAAAAGTTGTTGAAATTTTGCATTAAGAATTTTTTTTTTGTTTCCATCTTTACTCATTTTTTGCTTTCGTCTTTTACACATCATCAGTTTCACTTTCATATCCCGTAACGTAAGACAAAGCCATAAAATTAATGCTAAATTTAAAATCTACTAGACTTTTATGTTTGTAGGATTCACCAACTAGTTCATGATTATGGCCTTGGATTAGGTTGGAGAGGAAACTCTTCAAGGCCATTTAAAATCAAGCATTGAAGTCTGAATTAGGGAGTGTCTAAGTCCAATGTCGTGAAATTTATACGGGAACCCCCTCTAACACAGGGGATAAACACGAGGTCAAGTGTGGAAAGGTAGCGGAGATAACTCCTCCAAAGCTAGACCAATCGTAGTGGAGAACATATATAGAGGGTTTGTTTTGGGATTCCATCATTTGCATTTGTCACAAGGCTTCGTGGGTCTCAAATCCATTCGAGGTCCTCAGTTGTCTTCTAGACCATTTACTCTCGATACCCTTCACAGGTTTTGGGCTTGATACCCTGCTCATTGTGGTCTAACCGACTTTTGACTGTACCCGCCTGGTGACTGTTCGCGTGCTGGCAACCTAGTTGCCAATATTTTTTAGGGACATACATAGGTGACTGCGGGGGTATACCACGGTACCTAGGACAGACATCGGGCCACGCTTTGCAGAGTATACTCATAAGGTTCTTCCGTGTTCGAGTTGCACTTGCACCGGTAAGTTTCTCTAGTGTTGGTTGTTGTAACCTCTCTTCCAATTAATTTAGTGTTTGTCTGTCTTATCTTCTAGGAATTTTTTTTAGTGTGTGTTAATTTTGAATGTTTATACTACCTTAGAGTGTCTTGTATCTTCTCACATAGTGGAGGATCCCAAGCTCCATCGATCATGAAGGCTTCTTGGCCTACTGCCGGTTACACTGGAGCCACCCTCGCCACCATTAAGGCGAAAGCTAGACCAACAAGGGTCTTTTAAAGTGATCGGGTTACAAACCATTGTGCCCGACCAACCCCCGGAGGAATCGACAGTTTTGGACCTTGAAGAAATCGCTCTTGGCCCGGGTGAAACCCCAACCAATGATTTCTTGGCACCTTTCATTGTACCAATTCAATTTTACGAGCGCCATACAGTGTTGCACACAGCAATGGAAACAAATGTTGTTACTCCTTTTGGGAATTATTCAATTCCCACTACGGTTGTCACCATAGGAGATCTTTCACCTCCTAACCCATTGCCTTCAGTACGAGTCACCATGGTCTCGATCACAACTACTTCACATAGTGGTATGATCCCATCTTTGGCGGTGGCCACAACCCATTTCACACCTAGTGCGACAGGCCCTCCGTTCTCATACGGGATGCCTAGTTCAGGTACAAGTTCTGTACTTTCCTACTCCACTTTATAGAATTTGGGTCTCAGGGCAGGGAGCTCTAACGCTCCTTTGCAAGGTCACATGGGGGGAACTCCTGCTCCTTTTAACACTTTCCCTTATGGAGGAGGTCATATCCCTCCTTCGTCCCCTTCACTCGGTGGCTCGCATCAGCAATCCATCGAGCAACCTACACACAATAGTTTATTTGGAGCGAGGATTCAAGGACCACCTTTGATTAGTATGTTGGTAGTTTTGACACCGTTTTATTTGAATGGAACGTTTGGTAACAACACCTTGGTAGTTTTTCGCTTTCCTAACTAGGGGAAACCCCATTTTTGGACAATCTACTCCTATGCAGGGTATTATTCTTGCAGAGGGGGCAAACCTAGCAGGACCTTGGAATTCAGGGTAGGGATTCGCTCCCTCATCCGAGATGTTGATCTGGGGTAATTCTTTTCACAATCAATAGAACCCTGGACAAACTACTATGCCTATCCCCATGGGGTCAGCATAGGGTAATCCTTCTCAAAGTACTTCGAATATAATGCATGCCCAACAATCTATGTCTTATTTGGGAAATTAGCTGATGATGTCTCCACATATGCAAAATCCTTACGCTAGCCAGGGCCATGGTTTCTACCAGAATCCAGGCCAACAACCAAACTTTTCCTGGCAACCCGGTGCCAGTCAAACTCCAGGCCCCTTTTTCCCAGGTTATCACCAACAACCCAAACTACCTTTCCTAGCAAATTTACACTTTCCATACTTGACAAGGTTGTTGAATGACCCTATTTATCATGATCCGCATTGGCCTCTTATGCCGACGAAATTGCCTTCGGACATTCCAAAGTTTGAAGCCAAGCCTAATGAAGATCCAGGAGATCATGTGACTACCTTCCATCTTTGGTGCTCATCTAACTCATTGAAAGATGACTTCGTACAGTTGCAATTATTTCAACGTACTCTCATTGGGAGTGTCACAAAATGGTACATTGAGCTCAATCACTCAAGATACTCTTCTTTTAGCAAACTAGCGATGGCTTTCCTGAACCATTTCCAGTTAACTATGAGATACGACATTGGCACATAGATGCTTGCCAATTTCAAACAGAAAACAGTGGACCATATCTCTGATCACATTTGAGAGTGGAGATGCTAGAAGAATTAATCAAGGTACAAGTCCCACTAGCATTTCTCCTTGAGTGGTTCCTTAAGTCTTTGGTCCCACGGTTATCCAAAGACGTTGCGATGTCAGGAGTATTCTCTGAAGAAGAATCCATCATGAGGGCTCAACAGTTTGAGCTCATCTATTCTCAGTCCAGTTTATTATACAACATCTTTCCAGATGCGCCACATTCAATACTGGATAAAACTAGACAGAGAGTTGGACCACATGCCGATGGTATTGTTGAGTATTGATGGTTCAACACAAAAAAAGCCCGTTGAGCAACTGATGCAGCAATTGCAACCATTGTTGATACAACACACAATAGCCAACCAAACTACTGCTTTGGCTTCTCCCCCTGCCAAAACGTCGGATGTACACACAGTGCAATCGACTAATCCAAACGCCACCCAACATCCTGAAGGAAAGAAAAAAAAAATGAAATAAGGGTAAGGGGGATAAGAAACCCACCGATAATACTGATGGGGAAAAAACTGAGAGATGGAAGGTGAGGTATCCATGCAAATTATGCCCAGAAGACCACCCGACCCATCTATGTCCTCGACTTGCAGAAGCCCAAAAGTTTGTGATGCAACAATATCCTGTTGTGTTGACCAATCCATTTCAACATGGGAAAAATCTAACCCAAGCCTCTACAAGCACAGAAGGGGGTATCCAAGAACCCCCTCCACCTATGAACAACCCCGCATCTGCAAACGTATATATGGTGAAGGGTGATTCTTTTATATTGACTAGAGAACATGACTATAGTAAACCAAGCACTTTTAAGAAGGGTAAAGAAGCTAAATTCGCATCTCTTCCTCTACAGATTGAGAGGACGTTGGGAGAAACAATGACACACATTCTCAAAGGCACATTCAAAAATGATTCTCATAACCCAAATGCAAGGGCCACCCAAATCTACTCTTTGGTGGAAGATTTATCACAAACTCCTTGTGTGATGTCCTCTTTGGAGGTCCTCCAAAGCTTCCCTTCTCAGAGGAAAGCCTTGTTAACCTCTTTAGGATCTACTAAGATTTGTAATTTGAGTACAATCATGTTGGATACAACCAACTTAAAACCTCGTCTGCCTTACCACGTAGCATTTCAGATAGTAGTGGCTTATCCCACGAAAACTTTTACTCAGAATATTTTCTACATGGTGGTTGATGAGGGCACCTCGACATGCGTTATGTCATTGGCATGTTGGAAGGCCATTGGCCAACCCATTTTGTCTCTGTCACCTACTCTTCTCACCGCTTTCGACGATCGTTCGTTCCAACCACATGGTATCATTCCTTCTCTCCCTGTGTAGTTAGGAGGGAAGACCATGTGTGTCTAAGTAGAGGTAGTCGATGATCCCCTCGACTATAACCTCTTGTTAGGAAGGAGTTGGACTTATACCATGCAATTTGTGGTTGCTATAGTTTTTCGGGTCTTGTTGTTTCCACATGAGGGCCAAATAGTGACCATCGATCAATTGTCTTTCTCCAGACCTGACCCTACATTGGGGGCATCCATGGTCCTAATGATTGATAATCCTCAACCAGGTGTCATCAACGTAGGGGTTGGTTTGTGCCCATCTTTGATGGGGACCTTCAATTACATGCCCCCTCAAGGTGATATCAAGTTTATATCCAATCACCATAAGGTTGATATTTTTCAAGTTTCTTCATTCTGCACGACTTACTTCGATGATCCATGGATACTTCCTTCCCCATCAACCATGATGGATGAGGCAGGGCACCCAGGTATATCCATGCCCTTGTCTATCACTGAAGTAGTGTACTCTTTAGTCCACCAAGCTTTAGCTAACACTGATCCAACTCCTACACAAGAGTTAGATTCACTTCTAGAGCCTATTTAGGCTCATGGTTCTCTCACTAACACTGATTCATTAGACTTAGTATTGCCCTCTGAGGAAGAACTAATCAAAGCAATGACTAGTCCAGACAAACCTTGGGAAGATCTTCATCATAGATCATATTTCCTCCCAGAGTTAAGTCGAATCGAAGCAGGAGAATTCACCGTGACTACGACTGGAGATAGGTCTTGTCATACTAATCCCTTAGCTACACACAAGATCTATGCTGAGGGTAATATGAAAACCATTGCTGAAACAATACCTATCAATATCTTTAGAACCCCTGGC
>JZKD02S1801411.1:66519-77673 GCA_000966675.3 Picea glauca
GGGCTTGCACCCGGTAACCAGGACTTCCCAGGTGGTCACCCATCCCAAGACGCCTCTGGCTCAAGCGTGCTTAACTGTGGAGTTTTCCCCACAATCAAGCCCACTTAGCTTGCTAACCCATTTGCAAAACCTTAGCAAGTACTGTGCCATTGGCAACATAATGAGTATTTTCTTTATTGGCAGCATAATGAGTCACCCTTGGATAAAGCACATATGCCCATTTGTTCATCAGACTATGGGATGTAGTATGACCTTAGGAATCTTTTCTCGCTATATAGAGTTGTGTCCTCCAACGTTTGGTTATCCTTCCACACATATGGAGAGTTTGCATTGCCTACTGCTTCATAAACTTATGATCAATGCCATGTTGCCTGAGTCTCATCATTTTTCATGCTGTTATCCAAGGGAAGTTTGTCACCAAGCCTAATTCAGCCCCTCTGCAATATGTCTCTTGTCCTCATACTCGGCCATCCTAAACATACAATCAAGTCCTTGTTCGAAACCATTGAAGCCTTCAGTCTGATCATCAAGATTATCAAGTCCATGACCAATGAGCCATCGAAAACCCTTGGGTAGTGCAGTCGTACACTCATATTACACTCCTACCCGAGTTTTGAAGATTTTGAAGTTGTTGCTCAAGCTCTAAAGATCTCATCTCCAGCCATCAAGCCGAATCATTTTCTGGAAGATGGATACTCTATATGTATATCTTTCCGATTTCGAGATGTAGCTCCACTTTGTATTGTTCGTGGCTACTCTTTATAGTTATTTGACATGGATCTACAATGTATTCGATTGGTAGCCATGATTCTATTTTATCCCAAGCATGGGTATTCCTGCCTCAGTGAGACATGTGTTATTTTGCAGACGACACCTCTCGGTTCCTGATCCTTGGGCTCAATCCTTTGACACATCAGTAAAGATTGGTAATGTATTTCGGCCATCAAATTCTCTTTTGACCTCACACATTAGGGGGCATTTGTTATAACCCTAAATTTCACCACACATGCTTACCTGGCATCAGGCCATCTCATATCCTTTCTTTTCCCAAAGCACTGTTGAACAACTCTTTGAAAATCCTCTTTTATAAAGGACCACGTGCCCTACTCCATTACTGCATGCGTGTACATGCCGGCTGACCCAAAACAACCCGCATGGATTGACAAAAGCACAAAAAAAGGAAAGTTTCTGATGGAACACAAAAGCTATGGGTGAGTAGGGGTAGGGGTCCCATTTGGAAGAGGAAAAAGATAGCAAAGAAACTCTGCCCATTTACGTATTCCCATTGTCCCAACCCTTTAGCCTTTCCTTGCACTAAAGGAGATTCAAAGCAAAGAAGTTGGAGGACAGTAGAAGAGGAGCCCAGGATCAGGTTCAAGGAGTGGTGGTCGGTCTCAACTTTTGTAAGTTGACTCATTCAAAGTAATAAAGAAAATGATTTTCCCGTCCCAATTCATGAACTTTTATAGTTTGATTAGTACATGTTTTGGATTTCTAACCCATTAGTATATAAGCAGGATGCATGCGTAGTTTTTTCTTATCTTGGATGCAGGTCAGCTTTGGAAGGAGTATTGCAAACAAGTAATCAAGTACAACGGAGGATCAACATCAAAGGCCGAAATCGAGGTAGGTTGATCTTTACATGCATTTACTAAGAAAAGGGGATTTAAATCTAGGGATGAAGGTAGAAAGTAGTTTCTCTTTGGTCATATCTGCATGCAAAGTCTGAACTCTTTTTGCTAGTCCGTAGGGATATTTCCCTCACAACACTTGGCGAAGCAGCAGGTCGAAGTAGCTCGATCCAAGCTCGAGGCATTTTAGGCAGAGTTACCCAGAGAAAAGTGACTAGGGATGAGTCACAGGTGATTTTTGGGGGCATGTTGGCCCTCGACCAACTTTTGGAGAACCTTGGTCATGTTTAACCATTTTTGGGACTTCGATAGACTGGTTAAAGACGAAGCACCAGGCAAAGCAAATATCGTGGGATCTCGGCCCCTTTTTAGGGAACGTTTGGGTATAGGGTTTATGTAATGAGTATGGGATGTTGGCCCATGGGTTTACCCATGTTTAGGCCCATTTTGTAATGTATACATAGAAATATAGGCGATGTAAGTAGGGAGACCTGGTAGAATTGACTTAGTGTGGAGCTAGAGGCTTTGTGCATGCTATGTGTTAAGACTTGGATAGATAAGTTCAAGTGATTGTAAGAATCTTGTGTGCAGACTATGTAAGAAGACTTTGTGGTGTGACCTAACTTGGGAAATGAGGATCTCGCAAGGTGTGTGCAGATCTCATGTCCTATGTAGAGTGGGGTTTTTGGGATCTGTTCATGTAAGAAGATTGATAGAAGATAATAAAGAAGAGAAGAGTTGGTGGACATAACCCCATGCTGGGGTGAACCACGTATATCCTGTGTTATGGTTTCTTTGTGCATTATGGTTGTTATATTGTTGATATGATTTAAGATTAGTGTAGTAGTGAATGTTTATATGAATCTGGTATGATAGATTAAGTGCTTAGTGATTTAAATGAATGCTAGATCTGATATCTTTCAATATGCTAAGTGCTTAGATGTGTTAGATCTGGTTGAATATTGCATTTTTCTGTAATTAGGGTTTGGATCTGCGATGTGAATAAGGGTTAAATACTTTTGAATGCTAACTGCTAAGTTCTTTTTTAGAGTGGTGTAATCACAGATCTGTGTCCCAGCTAGGTTGCAGACATTTGAGTCTTGCAACCACCCATGCCTCTACCTCGGGTGAGACTTCATCTTCTTCGAAGGTGTTTCTGAAAGGGTTGGTAGTTAGGGTTTTGTTGGTACGTTGCTGAAGCATTGAACCCTGGGTCTGCCCCTATGCCAACAAGGTGTATTATGGATTATATCCTCCGATGACTTCCTCTCTAGCCTATACGGTGGGAATTGCGGCTATAAAGCAAACACAGAATTATATTTAGAAGCATTACAACATTAAAAAAAGGCTTAGAGTGATCTTGATGCTAAAAACTCCATGGATATCATCTAACCATATAACTCTATCTCTAATGTTGCTTCTTCCTTTTGTATTTTTTTCTTCTTGGGAGCTCTACCTATTTTTTCTCTTCTCCACTCACTCGACTCACAAAATCCCTCGCACGCTTATGGAAATTTCCTATAGTCCATGTAGCCTTCTAGAATTAGGGAAATATTAATTTCCTCACCAACTCACCTTTTTTCAACTCCACATTCCCTTGTGCTACTGGAATTAATCATTGGAGAATATTTCATGATGATTCCTTTCTTGATACTGATGTGCGATGTATTTATTTCTAGTGTGCCTAAAAAATAATACCAGTGTGCATATTTCATGTCTTGGAATTAGTGCATAATATCCATCTACGTATACAAGGTCAAGGCCTTATCGGCCATAGTAGTGATCATCTCAAGCATACTTTGTTGTTCAACCCAAATTGTAGTGATTTCCTTTGTTTTCATTGTGATGGCTAGCATCATAGTGGCACACTCCCTGGGAGAAAAATAAGCTAGATCTCACTTTTTTTGTGTGGCGTATACCTATACCACATGAATCTGATTCACGATTGTAGATACTTCCAGTGGAGTTTGGAGATGGGCCCACAGGGAGAAGCCGCAGTGGACCAATTTGGATAATGCTTCCACCCATCGTTGAATATTGTGGAGAGCATCTTGTGTTAGCTCAATCAATTGCTAGTTTTTGTGGTGACTAGATCTTGGAGTTGCATGGCGACTGAATCAGAGAGCTTAAAAAGTATGCCTACTTCCAACAGGTCATTCAAATCCCTAGGGGGGGTCACCAAATCACTATAGCGAGAATTAGTAAAATCCAAATGTAATGAAATTTTGTCCTATATTTTTTGGCATCTAAAAATTCATCAATGAATTCATTCAACACATACCAATCCCAAGAAACCTAAAAACCATCTACACACCATTCCATTAAGATGACTACCCTAAATGGGAACTTCTCCTTTGTAAAAGTGCGAAGGATTTTGTAGGCTATCAATTGCATAGAAAAGTTAACCAGTCGRGATTTTATTTCTAAAATGAGTACACCACACTGAACATGGTGGGTACTATATGTGCCATAGATCTCATGCTATGCAACATCTTTAGTAGCTAAGGYATTTTCAAGCTTATCTCCATGCATGGGTATGCTGATAATGTGACAAATTTCTAGTTCATCGACCAAATAATTCCCCCCCAACCAGAAGTATCCATCATGTAAGAGGGTAATTAAAWTGTGGACACATAGGGTGATGATCTCACTATGCYGAAAATAAGGGTAGTCGATCAGAGGGAGAATTTCRSCTTGYGGGAGGGGTTGGGCCCATTCTTGGGTGAGTACTAATGACTTATTTTTTATAATTCAAAYGGTGTAGGAATAATGGTGGAAGGCCAAGGTAGAGAACTRCTTAGGTTTTTGGATATCRTAATTGGTGAATTGGAMATGTTACACTTTCCCCKTYTGAGAACTTATGAAATGCACATGTCAAGGCAATGTCGACTCTTTTGTTTTCCAGTCTATAGAAACCCTGGATTTATTACGACCATGTGGTCTTCTTGACGAAGCCATGGGAACGATGTCAGTGGGGTTCTGCAAAATTTATGGCTAGGTAAAGAGGATGAAATTTCTATTCACTATTCCTACTACTATGTCTTTTTTACTAATATTGGGGGCCCTTTTATAAATGGAGGAAATTCTATGCCGAGCTAACCAAAATAAATTGTGAGAATGGAAATTTATTGAGTGGGTATTGTGAGATAGCTAGGAGGTGTTCGAGGAGTAACCATTGTCATGTAGATGTACCCCATCTCAATAGTCCCATCAAACTATAAATGGTTGGACATTCTGTGAGACATTACTACTGACATTCATGACCCAAGAAACATATCAATACTTATGCATTAAATAGTGTATGATGACAAATTTTACCATCAAATGTGTGGGAACTCTAGAAAGGTCATAGCATTTACTAATTTGAGCCTCACAAATGATGTTTTGTCTAGGTATTGTATAATGAACACAACATTATCTTCATTCGTTGAGGAGACTGGGGCCTAAAGTGTGACAGGGACATCTTCATAAATGCAAAAATGTGATCCTTCGGGGGATTCATTGTTAGCGTCGGAAGTCACTCCTGGATTGCAGCAGGAGAAGAGCCCGACACCCATCAGTTTAATGTCATGATTTGTTATAAAGGGATGATCAAATGGAAAGAAACTCAGAACAATATCGTCTCAACTCTGAAACTAGGCCAGGCATGCATGGGAAAATGAGGTCTTAGATAAACTTCAAACAGTGAGTTGTAATAAAAGGTGAGCAGGGGGAAGATTTGTATGAGAAGAGTGTGAAGGTCTATCATAAACATCAGGTTTCTAACATACTGGAGAAGAAAGCATCGAAATGCAATATCCTTTTACATTCAAACATGGAAGACTAGAGAATACAATAATGTAACAACAAATCCTTTATCATAACATAACTACAACACTCCATGAGAATCATTCGATCATGAACTCTCTGGTATGAGACGAAAACATAGACGGAGTAAGAAAACTGTTTTCCATAAAACAAGAAATATCAGATACAGATGCATAACCAGGAAGCCATAATGGTCGTTAAAACTTTATAGTTGGGAGCTTTGCTCTACCATCGATCCATACAAAAATGGAAAAAACGCCTACATATACTCAAAACAACAACAACAACAAAATTGAGATGCTGCATTAAAAGATTTGCGTCTACATGGCCTCTGACAAACTACACCAGCAACCTCTGAATGATCGTGCACCTATGGTGGACACAATCGAAATCCTGACTGTTCTGTGGACGAATCGACATGCTTTAATTCAATGCTGGAATTTCCCATTATGGCGGAGGCGATGTCTAACCACCACCAACTACCTCAATAACTGCTTCATTTGGATTGAGGACGACCCGGCTAACTCGGCATCTCTGCGACATGGGAGATCCTTAGCACTGCCACCTAGATTAGATGAACGGCCCGATGAATAAACGAAGAGGCCACCGTGAAGGATGGGTCACCTAACGGGAGTGGTGGTGCCAAAGCTATGAGGGCGAGGAATGAAGTGATGAGGGGTGAGAGAGGTTATAGGGGAGACACATGGCAGAAGGAAATAAGCGGAGGAAGCAGGAGATGAGATGTAATGGGTACATTTTAGTGGATGATGAGATGGGGAAGGGACCGCATGGACCAGAAGAGGGGAGATGGACAGATGTCGGGAGACAAGGAAAGGGATAAAGGGAGCGAGCCTCATCGCATGGTCAGGAGGGGAACAATTAGCAGGGGGGGGGATGGTCCATAAGCTGACATGACGAGGAAAGGGCCCACACTGATTAACAATGGAGCGGTTGAGAAAGATGAGATCACCTGAGCACCGTTGATCCGGGCGCTTAGATCTTGACCGTTGGGAAGATGCGAGACTGATTCCGGACCCCCCCCCCTCCGCTTAAGGGTAGAAAGGCGGGGGGGGGGTCCAAAATCGACTTGCGAGCCGTTGATCCAGGCACCTCAATCGTAACCATCGGAGAGATGCGTCCCGGATTCCAGACCACCCCCCCTCCACTTAAAGGTAGAAAGGTGGGGGGGCTCCAAAATACCATGCACGCTGTTGATCCGGGCGCGTGAATATCTGTCATCCAATATCGCTCGTTTCTTACCACAGGCGCATTTTGAGATCGGTACTTAGGGTAAGTGGGTTTTTGACCCACTCCTTTGCATTCTAACCCCCTTACAAGAAATATTGCTAACATTTGGCTCCATGGGGGATAGAGTCGTCCCTGTGATGCTCTAAGAACACTTTTGCAGATTCAGTGCCTTGCTGTTGGGATATGGAGTCATTTATTAGGCTGAAAACAATATTTACAAAACAAAACAAAAAGAGCTGACTGCGGCTCACAGAAAACATTTCTTTAAGAAATGCCCATTTACTGGGCCATTAAAAACTTCTTTGCCTTCCAGATCCTGCAACTTGTAAGTGTTGTTTGAAAAAACTTCAAGGATCTTGAAAGGCCCAAACCAGAGGGAATCAAATTTAATATGTTTTCCTTTTTCCTTCCTGGGTGCATCCCATTTGAGCACCAGATCACCCTGCTTGAATTCTTTCTTTCTGCTTTTCCTGTCAAAAGCCTGCTTGATCTTCTGCTGGTGATTATAGGCCCTGTCCATGACCTGTTCTCTAACCTGCTGCACTTCCACCATCTGATGAATCCTTCTGACTATATGGTTAGGTTATCCTTCAAAGTCCTAGAGGAAATTCTCTATAGATAAGGCGAGCTGAGTAGGGAAAAAAACCTCTATTCCGTAAACCAGTTGAAAAGGTGAGTTGCCCAGGGATTTCTTTGTTGTCACCCGATCAACCCATAGAGAAAATTTGAGCTTTGAGTCCCAGGCCCTTTTATTGTCCTCCAGTAGCTTCTTGATGAGCTTGATCAGACTTTTTTTTAAGGACTCTGCCAATCCATTTCCTTGAGGATAATAGGGAGTAGAGTGAATCAGTGAAATCCAAAACTATTCACAGAACTTGACCAGAGGCTCAGACCGAAAAGGGGAGGCATTATCAGTGACAATTCTACTGGGGCAACCAAATCTGGCTACAATATCTTCCAGGAAGATGATAACTACTTTGTGAGAAGTGCTTCTTGTAGGGACAACTTCTATCCATTTGGTGAAATAGTCAGTCGTAGTCAGAATCCATCTGTGCTAGCCACTTGAGGGAGGATGAATTTCTCTGATGAATTCCAATATCCACTGCTGAAAGGGTGCTGAAACTACTACAAGATTCAACGACAGAGACCTGAGCTACTACTTTCCTGAGAACTTCTGGAATTTGATGCAAGCCCTGATTTCCCTACAAACATCAGGAAATAAGGTGGGCCAGTAATACCCGGCCTGGAGGATCTTGTGAGTTGTGGTCTTCCAGAAATGATGACCTCTNTGAGAACTTATGAAATGCACATGTCAAGGCAATGTCGACTCTTTTGTTTTCCAGTCTATAGAAACCCTGGATTTATTACGACCATGTGGTCTTCTTGACGAAGCCATGGGAACGATGTCAGTGGGGTTCTGCAAAATTTATGGCTAGGTAAAGAGGATGAAATTTCTATTCACTATTCCTACTACTATGTCTTTTTTACTAATATTGGGGGCCCTTTTATAAATGGAGGAAATTCTATGCCGAGCTAACCAAAATAAATTGTGAGAATGGAAATTTATTGAGTGGGTATTGTGAGATAGCTAGGAGGTGTTCGAGGAGTAACCATTGTCATGTAGATGTACCCCATCTCAATAGTCCCATCAAACTATAAATGGTTGGACATTCTGTGAGACATTACTACTGACATTCATGACCCAAGAAACATATCAATACTTATGCATTAAATAGTGTATGATGACAAATTTTACCATCAAATGTGTGGGAACTCTAGAAAGGTCATAGCATTTACTAATTTGAGCCTCACAAATGATGTTTTGTCTAGGTATTGTATAATGAACACAACATTATCTTCATTCGTTGAGGAGACTGGGGCCTAAAGTGTGACAGGGACATCTTCATGAATGCAAAAATGTGATCCTTCGGGGGAGTCATTGTTAGCGTCAGAAGTCACTCCTGGATTGCAACAAGAGCAGAGCCCGACACCCATTAGTTTAATGTCATGATTTGTTATAAAGGGATGATCAAATGGAAAGAAACTCAGAACAATATCGTCTCAACTCTGAAACTAGGCCAGGCATGCATGGGAAAATGAAGTCTTAGATAAACTTCAAACAGTGAGTTGTAATAAAAGGTGAGCAGGGGGAAGATTTGTATGAGAAGAGTGTGAAGGTCTATCATAAACATCAGGTTTCTAACATACTGGAGAAGAAAGCATCCAAATGCAATATCCTTTTACATTCAAACATGGAAGACCAGAGAATACAATAATGTAACAACAAATCCTTTATCATAACATAACTACAACAATCCATAAGAATCATTCGATCATGAACTCTCTGGTATGAGACGAAAACATAGACGGAGTAAGAAAACTGTTTGCCATAAAACAAGAAATCTCAGATACAGATGCATAACCAAGAAGCCATAATGGTCGTTAAAACTTTATAGTTGGGAGCTTTTCTCTACCATCGATCCATACAAAAATGGTGAAAATGCCTACATATACTCAAAACAACAACAGCAACAAAATTGAGATGCTGCATTAAAAGATTTGCGTCTACATGGCCTCTGACAAACTGCACCAGCAACCTCTGAATGATCGTGCACCTACGGTGGACATAATCGAAATCCTGACAGTTCCGTGGATGAATCGACATGCATTAATTCAATGCTGGAATTTCCCATTATGGCGGAGGTGATGTCTAACCACCACCAACTACCTCAATAACTGCTTCATTGGGATTGAGGATGGCCCGGCTAACTCGGCATCTCTGCGACATGGGAGATCCTTAGCACTGCCACCTGGATTAGTTGAATGGCCCGATGAATAAACGCAGAGGCCAGCACGAAGGATGGGTCACCTAACGGGAGTGGTGGTGCCAAATCTATGAGGGCAAGGCATGAAGTGATGAGGGGTGAGAGAGGTTATAGGGGAGACACATGGCAGAAGGAAATAAGCGGAGGAAGCAGGAGATGAGATGTAATGGGCACATTTTAGTGGATGATGAGATGGGGAAGGGACCGCACGGACCAGAAGAGGGGAGATGGACAGATGTCGAGAGACAAGGAAAGGGATAAAGGGAGCAAGCCTCATCGCATGGTCAGGAGGGGAACAATTGGCAGGGGGGAGGATGGTCCATAAGCTGACATGATGGGGAAAGGGCCCACACTGATTAACAATGGAGCGGCTGAGAAATACGAGATCACCTGAGCACCGTTGATCCGGGCACTTAGATCTTGACCGTTGGGAAGATGCGAGACTGATTCTGGACCCCCCCCTCCGCTTAAGGGTAGAAAGGCGGGGGGGTTCGAAATCGACTTGCGAGCCGTTGATCCAGGCACCTCAATCGTAACCGTCGGAGAGATGCGTCCTGGATTCCAGACCAGCCCCCCTCCGCTTAAAGGTAGAAAGGTGGGGGGGCTCCGGAATCCCATGCACGTCGTTGATCCGGGTGCGTGAATATCTGTCGTCCAATATCGCTCGTTTCTTACCACAGGCGCATTTTGAGCCCGGTACTTAGGGTAAGTGGGTTTTTGACCCACTCCTTTGCATTCTAACCCCCTTACAAGAAATATTGCTAACATTTGGCTCCATGGGGGATAGAGTCGTCCATGTGATGCTCTAAGAACACTTTTGCAGATTTAGTGCCTTGTTGTTGGGCTATGGAGTCATTTATTAGGCCGAAAACAATATTTACAAAACAAAAAAAAAAGAGCTGACTGCGGCTCACAGAAAACATTTCTTTAAGAAACGCCCATTTACTGGGCCATTAAAAACTTCTTTTCCTTCCAGATCCTGCAACTTGTAAGTGTTGTTTGAAAAAACTTCAAGGATCTTGAAAGGCCCAAACCAGAGGGAATCAAATTTACTATGTTTTCCTTTTTCCTCCCTGGGTGCATCCCATTTGAGCACCAGATCACCCTGCTTGAATTCTTTCTTTCTGCTTTTCCTGTCAAAAGCCTGCTTGATCTTCTGCTGGTGATTATAGGCCCTGTCCATGACCTGTTCTCTAACCTGCTGCACTTCCACCATCTGATGAATCCTTCTGACTATATGGTTAGGTTCTCCTTCAAATTCCTGGAGGAAATTCGCTATAGATAAGGCGAGCTGAGTAGGGAAAACAACCTCTATTCCGTAAACCAGTTGAAAAGGTGAGTTGCCCAGGGATTTCTTTGTTGTCACCCGATCAGCCCATAGAGAAAATTTGAGCTTTGAGTCCCAGGCCCTTTTATTGTCCTCCAGTAGCTTCTTGATGAGCTTGATCAGACTTTTGTTTAAGGACTCTGCCAGTCCGTTTCCTTGAGGATAATAGGGAGTAGAGTGAATCAGTGAAATCCCAAACTGTTCACAGAACTTGACCAGAGGCTCAGACCGAAAAGGGGAGGCATTATCAGTGACAATTCTACTGGGGCAACCAAATCTGGCTACAATATCTTCCAGGAAGATGATAACTACTTTG
>JZKD02S1801422.1:72177-91255 GCA_000966675.3 Picea glauca
AGGTAGACTTTGCCTCTTTTACATAGTTGCCACTTTTATATTTGCAAATGAAAATCTAAATATGTAGACAAGTGTAAAACTATCTAAGAAACCTTCAGAAACTTGAACCACTCAACTTGTAGGGGTGTTAAGACATGGGCGTGCATTTTCAATGAAGCCTGGCGTGCATTTCTACCCAAGGGCATAAATTACAATATAAAATCAAAACATGTATTTCAAAAGTGACTGTGCATTTTTAGTTGTGGACGCTCAAACCAGCTTGAATTAGGGTTTTATGCAACAATAGAAATCATAATCCAAAGTGTCTATATCATCATATATCGAGAACATTGTCATGTACATCTTGCTCAACCCGCTCCCTATGTCCGATGCAATTTGAATTTTTTTTTCATTTTACTATAACAACGTTGGAACACTAATGATAGTTCGTCATATTTTATTTCATAACTTGGATCTCTCATGCGTCACCACGTCGACGTATGTTGACGACCATTGCGTCATGCATCCGTCGAATTTGTCTCGCCATATTGTTGGATCTCCGATGAACTAGGCACGGTCGACCGTTGCTACACTGATGTGGGTTGTCGGCAATAAAGTCACAATTTCAATGGAATTAGTGTTTGTTTTTCGACGATCCTTACACACTTCTAAGTCGTAGGTACGACCAATGTTGTCGGTTGAACAACCACAAGTTCTATGGTGACAGTTACATGGAATATGCCATGTGGCAGACAAATTCGTCGACATGTCAACAGTCATGTTATGGTCGTACTAGCGACACGTTAATGTCTAACAAATGCATGTTTCATAAAAACTCTTCCACACATGACACATGGTCGTTTATGACATTGCAAGTCCAATAGATTGTTATAGTGTCAAGAGTGCAACGAATGTGGTTCAACTAATAGTTGGAAAGTGGGTTTGTCGGAAGCCCGACGAGAAACCGTCGGATGCTTGTCGGAACGACGACGAAAAATGGGCTAAATGTACTAGCGACCCCTTGACGAAAATCAATCTCTCATTGTTCTTGGACGATTACCCTTTGCCCTTTCAACGACCATGACACTTTAAATGGGTTCAAATGAGGTACACAACTCAATTTCAACTTCTATATAACCTCACTTGAAATAATATTTGATGCACTACCATCATCAACTACTAATGTACAACACTTAACTCCAATCTTGCATTTTGTTCTAAGAATGCTTCTCTGATCTAGTTCTTTAACATCATTCGACTACAACTTTTCTCTCTTAAGCATTAGGTTCTCCCCATGCTCTTGCAATAATTCCTTCCCTTGATATTGAGGACTCTATTGCTTACATAACATGAGTTCTTCCCTAGAATCGTCTTCGTCCTTCCTTCCATAGTTCTAGACACTCATATATCATATGGCCCTAACTTCCACATTTGAAGAAGATGCCTTCAAATTTGCCTCATCTACCTCTACCTTTTTCTGACCCACCACCTCTACCAACATCATATCTTCTTAGTTGATCCATATTACTAGAACTTCCTTTACATTCTTCAACTTTCTTTTCTCTGTGTTACCCTCTTCCAAGGACTAGAGCCTTCTTCTCTTTATAGGTTTGTTGTTTCCTCCACAACTTCTCCTCAACTCTCAAGGCCACTTGATAAACCTCTGCCACTAAATGGAAATTCAAAACATTAAAATCATCTTGAATAGCATAACTTAACCATTCACATACTGGACAATAGATTTCAAACTCTCATCATTCTACCTAAAGTTCAAACCTAATATAAAGTCTATAAAATTCCTTAGTGTACTCCTAATTCATTGACATATTTAACTGCTTCAAATTCTGCAACCTTCTCAATAGATTTAAAGCATAACCTACTCGAAAAAATTCACTCTTTAATAGTGGCACCATCTTATCCCAAGTTTACTCTTCTCTTTACCACTTCCTTCTTTATTCGATTGCAACTTATCTCACCACAAAAAAGCATTTAGCTCTTCAATTTTATACAGACAACCCTAACCCTCACAAGATCTCTAATCTAATCAAATTCACAAAACTTTTCCATTTCTCCTATCGACTCTATCAAATTCTCAAAATTTAAACTTCCAAAATAGACAAGAGTTTCAAGTATAGGTTTACCTTCAATACCTATAATTGCTCTCATCACTCTGTCTTCAACTGCCACCTGTTCTTCTAGTTCTTATCTTAGAGTCTATATTTTTTCTCCATCATCACTATCATGCACCACATTTGTTCTTGTGCAAATCTCTCCACAAGATCCCAATTTTGTGTAAAAATTGCAAGAATATACCGTTGTCACCTAAGTAGAGACTTCCCTCGTTTTAGTGATGGAAGGAGGTCCATAACAAGAGAGGCTTCATCGATGACCTCAAGGGATCAAATAGCAAGATTAGTTGAGCCTACAACCCCCTCTCTTGGTCACCTCAAAGGATAAAATAGCAAGATTAGTTGAGCCTACAACCCCCTATCTTGGTCACCTGATGATTGGGTCTAGATCTAGGAGAGAAGATGAAGGTAATGAGGTAATTGTTTCACTTGTATGAGAGAATAAAAAATTTGCAGCATAATATAAACAATCACCAACTTATATGGTTTAATAGTGACCTCTTAGGCACTAGATGATCAATAAATGCAATAGCAGTTGCAAATTACAGCAGCAAACAATTGAAAAACAGCAGTAAATACTTTTGCAACAGCAGCAAACAATTGAAAAACAGCAGTAAATACTTTTGCAACAGCAGCAATAAATAGTACTCATACTTGTAGCAAATTAGCATGAAAATTTATCATTGAACATGTACAATATTATCCAATTGCTAGATGAAATTTTTTAGTCGAGCTTAAGCCACTTTTCCAAGTGTGTATGCGGCAAATTAAAGTAAAATTCAGTGGTTGTAGCAAACTTTTGTAAAAACATCAATAAATAACATTTGTTTGCTAAGATTAGGGTTAGAAAAGTCAGTAGGATAGTTGAGAGAGAGAATACTGATTTTAAATGCTACTTTCACCACAAGAACAAATCTAGACTAGTTTTGTTGTCCTCTAAGGGTTTATGGTGTCAAGCATGCATAACTTTTAAGATTGAACTAAATGGATGAGAAGGATTAGGTATAAACCCTAAGGTGCAAACACTCTTGGGCCTTAGGAATAAACCTTGAATAAAATGGTTCCGAGGGTGAAAACACTCTTGGGCCCTAGGTGTCGTTTTCCTTCTTACTCCACTAGGTAAAGGACCAAAGACTAAGGTTAAAACCCTATAGTGCAAACACTTTTGGGCCTTATATTCTTAACCCTAAGAAAGAATGCTTTCACAAAACTTGGAAAATAAAACTTTGTGAAAGAGAGAAGAACTTATGTCTCCTTCCTAGGGTTTCAAAAGAAAAAGTAACTTGCAACAAGATAGTAATTAATACCTTAAACATTAGCATAAGACATGAAATTGCATAAATTACTTACTTCTCCACCCATGCAAAACCCTAGTTGCAAAAACAAATCATCCAAGAAAGCAAACACATCCACAAAAGATCCTTCTCCAAAGTAGCATATGAGATCAAGAGACCAAGAGAGAGAAATAGCGAACTTTTATTAGAGGTGCCCCCACTCAAATGAGTGAGGAAGTGATGATGAAAATGAAAGGATTGATAGCCTTATTTATAAGGAAAACCATAGCACTCCAAAAGTCACAATAATGAAAATTCATGTCTCTTGAGTGGGACAAACCCCTCAGATTTGCCTTTACAAACACTAAAAATGCAAAAATAATGCAAAATGACCACAAGTGTGGTGATGTCATGCCCTCAATGGGCTTGAGGGCCCTCCAAGGCCATGTGTCATCGTTTTTGGTGTTGAGGTGATGGAAGAGTGCTATATCCCCTCTCAAAACTATCATTGACATCCAAGTGGCAGCAAACCCCATCATCATCCATCAAACCCTGGCATGACGTCATCACCTAAAAGCCCAAAGTCCAAGGTGCAAAAGCATCAACTGCAAAAAGCATCAACCCAATGGCTTACACACACAACTAGGGAACACAACATATGATAAAACTTGGGAAGCATATTCCATAACCTTGGCAACCGATGATGCTATAATAATCTCAATCACAGGATTTATTGATTTTTTTTATGAGAATAACGGTTAATTTCGTGAACAAATTAGCCTCATAGAGTAAGAATTCCAATACTCGGAGGAATTTCTAATCACATGCATCCTAGAAATTAATAGTTGCAGAAAAGAATTTGTAGAAGGAAACCAGAAAATGGATGGAAATTGTTTTCATTACTGGTGTTCAAATAGAGAATACATGCTTCTAGAACCATACACACAAAAATATAGACATGATTGAAGATAATATAGAACAAACATTCAACAAGGAATGCACAACATCTTGGAAGCACTTCACCTCCCACATAGCATAAAAATTGTTATATCACAAAAATTAGCAAAAACAACCAATGCAAAACTCAATGTCACAATGTAGTGAAATTATTCCTTATTCTGTTCATGGGAAATTAAGTTTCAAGAACAATTGCATAGGGGCTCTAAGAGTAAACATTCCAACAATATACTAAATTTCTAATCACATGCTTCAAGGAAACAACAGAATCAGAGGAAATTGTCTCCATCAATGTTGTTTAAAAAGTGAACATGTTGATCATGAACCATGACACGAACATAAATAGAGGAGAATGCATAGTAGACATTCAACAAGGAATACATAGACAAAGATAACAAGAATTCACTGAACATGAAAATAGTAAATACAAACAACTCATAGATAAAGAGGAATGAAGTACTAAGGCGGCATTTCTCATCAAGGTTCCATACCTCTATGAATTCTTCTTAGCAAAAACAAATCACAAGAAATAGAAAAGTTTAAGCAACCCATGCAATTTACTCCACCAAACCATTTTTTTTAATTCTCACTTAAGAATAGTATTAAGCATCACCTTTAATATACATCAAAAAATTAATGACAACTTTCAGAGTTTCTAAATTTCTGATCATATGCACCTCATAAATTATTGGTTAGAGAGAGAATGTGCATTAGCATTGTTCAAATGAGGATTATGTTGATCATAGACATAGATACCAACAAATTTAGAAGAACTTATAGTAGATAAATTCTACAAGAAAGTACAAAATAGCAATTCAACAACATATAGCTAGGAGAATCCTGGATGCAGGTGTTAATGAGCAGGGAGGAAATCGGGATGAGTCTTATCCAGCGCGTGTTGATGGGGAGGAAGCGCCCTACCTATCGTTGTTGAAGTGATGGAGGGTGCATTAAATTATGAGGTAAATGAAACCAAGGGAGAGAGCATGCGTTGCCAGTGGATGAAGCCGACGTTTTCAGGCAGAAGAGAGATGGTTGGAGCCAGGGAGGAGAAAGCTATAGAGGCCCTGTGGTCCTTTGGATTTGAATTCGTTAATTTAATGTCCCTCAGGCTCCATGGGTACCTGCGTGGCGGCATCAGCCAAGATCCGAGTTCTAATGCTGGAGGATGGCGAATAGATTTCGGCTTGGAATATGAGGAGTCGAGTTTAATTTTGATGGGGAAGGAAGTTATGAACTCCATTACAGCTGGGATGGAGAGGTATGGGCGAGATCAAGGCTATAAGATGAACATCCAGGGCAGTGTGGAGAGGTTTATCATTGCAAGGTCTTTACACCCTCAGTCTACTTAAGTCCCGGAGAGAAGGCATTCTGATTTTAGAGGGGAGGGAAATGGCTCCTTGCCAACGTATGAGGAGCCGACGAGTTGGAGGGGGGCGACCGGAGCGTGTTGCTGGAGAGCATGATTGGGGGAAATATTACTATGTTTTGGTTCCCGGATAAATTGAGGAGGCGATTGTCAACTTAGAGGAAGAGGAGTTTGGAGCAATTAAGTTACAACATGGCCCATAGGTAGTTTTCAATCCATACTGGATTATGGGAACCCTCCTTACTCGCTCCATGATAAAAAGGAAGAGTTTCGACGAGGTAGTTTTCCAAACTCTGAGCATAATTGGAGAGGACAGGCTCAACGAAGTGACCAACATTGATGCAGTTATGGATTTGGCAGAGGTACCATTCAATCACCATTTTGGAAGGGAGAATACTTCAGCACCCCGTTCTACTCAAGCGACCGGCTCCGCCAACACAGCAACCAATGGAGATAGGTGCCCCCTTTGAGCGTTCCGGTTCATTATAGTAGACCTCTGGGAATTGGTAGCAGATTTAGGGGGTTAAAGGTGGCAATATCGCTCCTTTTTTACTATCCCAATTTTTTGAAACAATGGTACCCCTGGTTTCCCAGTAAGGGCAGGGTTCCTGTCTCAAGATACTACTAGTCTCACTGTTTGGTTTCCTCATGCAAGCAGACAGGTTTTGTATTTATATGAACATTATTTTCTTCTCGAAGTAATAGAAGGCAACACATATCTTACTAAATGAAAACATATAACTAGAAGAAAACAAAAAATAGACACTCCATGAGAATGAATACAAAGCCTATAGCTTTGAGGGTAAATAAACTTCTCTCAGATACAATTTCAAAGGAGTAGTTTTGGTTCCTCAAGGAAAACAAGTTCAAGACACAATAGGAGTGACACAAGAAGGGATGCATACTACTAAAAGTTAAAACAAAGAAGATACCATGGTTCTAAAGTTGGATCTTTCCAAGGCATATGATTTGGCAATCTGATTGTATCCGAGGTTGATGATGATCCATATTGGCTTTTGTGTCCATATTGAGAAATAGATAGTTAATTGTTTGACGTCGGTATCATTTGCATTCTTAATCAATGTATCAACATATGAATTCTTTATACCATCGAAAGGGCTCGGACAAGGTTGCCCTTTATCACCTATATTATTCTCAATAGTAGTTGAAGGGCTCACAAGAGCTATACTGGAGGCAAGAAGAATGAGATCTCTAAAAAGCACAAGGTTAGGATGAACTCTTACTTGACCCATTTACTTTTTTTTGTTAATGTCCTTTTATTCTATGACAGTTTGAGGAGAGATGCTTCTGAATTAAAAGAGATATTAGAACTGTACTATACTATATATATGATGTTAAATATGAAAAAATCTTCAGTTTCTTTTAATGACATGGCAAGGGATGAAATCAAGTCAATCCTACATCTTTTCCTTTATCAAAGGATGAATTTCCAAGTAGGTTTCAAATACCTAGTTTTTATATCAAGCCAAATGATAATGGGATCAATGACTAGAAATGGATCATAACCGAAGTTGAGAGGAGAATTAACTTATTAACTTGACTAATGTTTAATTGTCCCCCACCATGCTAGGACGTTGCAATGTGTGCAAGACCTTCCTTGCTACATTTTCAACACATATCCTAATAGACTAGGCACTGATCTACTTGCACTAGAGAAATAAAATCATTGCATTGAAATACGTGATTTTTGGAGATAGTGCATTTGTTCAAATTGGAGTCTTTCCTTAGTGCTATAAGCTTGCTTGAGCCACTAAGGAATCTAGCTTAGCCTTGTTATTTTCTTGCTGCAGTTAATTAAATGCTACAACCATTAGGGTTGCACAGAAAAACACTCTTAAATTCTCTCTTTACTCACCAATCTACCATTAAAATTTGCCTACAAGTTGCCATTCTAATTCTACTTCACATTGGCTATCTTTTGGGTGGATTGTTTGCGAATTTTGGAGGATAGATATTTCTTCTATAGAATTTTTTTGCTACAACCGTAGGTATGCCATTATACTTTGTTGATAACTTCATTTAGCATCCCTATCTTACCATCAAAGTTTGTGCTTAAGTGTTGGAAGTTTATCTACGTGTTAGTGCTTTGATCATCCAACAAATATTTGATGCTTTTGATGGTTAATTCTGCAGTTAACAATTCTTTCCATTGCTGATATATATATTTGTTTATTGTTGCAATTTAGGACAGAAAGCTCCACTTGCTTGTCCCTCTGATTATTTGGCTTGTATTTCGATAAATTGTCTTCTCTCGAGAAGGTTCTGTAAATGTGTTGAACTTGCACAGAATAGATCTAGCTAGAAAATACCACACACATATGCAGAGAGAAATTCAGAARGAAGAAGCAAGAGAGAAAGAATGGAAGAATTCTCATTAACCGTAATGAATAATGAATAATTTACACATGATATACTCTGTATAATTCAACCAATGCGCACTAGAGGTGAACTCAATGCACCATAGTGGTGGTCTAGAGTAATCTGGACACACACCAGCAATTACAGGAGTGAACTGCCACCTAGTCTAGTCTCTCGGGCAGTTATGGGAGTGAACCGCCACCTAGCTGAGTTAACTACTCTACCAGTCTTCAGTTAACTGACTAAAACAGAGTGAAGTGAGGAGGAGATCAGAGAATCATGGGTAATGCACTAGTCTGGTGATGATCCCAAGGACAATGCGCATTAGTTGGTGATGATCCCAATGTTGCATGGTGACAAAACCAATGCAGCATCTAGACTCCACTCAACAAGTGAAAACTGAAGAGAATATTCTCCCTAAACTTTAGGAGACTGGATAAAGACTAATAAACATAGGAAAAACCTTAGGAAAAAGAAATACTAGGTGTGTGAAGTAACTCCAACACCCCCCCTAAACATCACTATGGTGAAAATAAAGAATGGGTCCTGGCAACGAGGCCATGTTAGGTAACCAAATACAAAAGATACACTAAAATAAAGTGAGGAAAGAGGAAAAACCACATGGGAAAAACCCCCCCTTAAGGTACAATGTATGTAAAAGAGGAACTAACAGTTGCTAAGCAACTGTGTCCTTCACTCCAAGACGACTTCGCAGAGAATGGAACTTATGCTTAGTGAAGGTCTTGGTAAAGATGTTTGTCCTCTGATCTGCTAAAGGATAGAACTGTCGGTCAATGATCCCCTCGTGTGCTAAGTCTCAAATGTAGTGCATGTGGATCTCGATGTGCTTCGTCCGCTGCCTCTAAACTGGATCTCTACAGAACTTCAGAGTGTTATGGTTGTCATACCAGATGAGGGTTGGTCGATGAAACTAAATGCCCAACTCAATGAGAAAATGCTATAGCCACATAGCCTAAATGGTTATGTTAACTACCCCTCTGTACTCGGCCTCGGCTGAAGATAAATAAATAGCAGCATGCTTCTTGCTCTACCAACATATAGGCCCGGAACTGAGAGTGAGTGAGTAACCAAATGTGGACTTACGATCAGTGCTACCGCCAACCCAATCAAGATCAGTGAACTCGATGAGATCCAATGCAGATTCTGTTGCATAATGAGTCCCAAAGGTGATGGTGCCCTGTACATATCAAAGAATACGCTTTGCAGCCTTCCAATGTAGCTCATGTGGCTCCTGCGTGAACCTGGAAACTGCGCCAACTGCATAAGAGAGGTCTGGTCTGGAGTGTGTGAGATACAAAAAGCTCCCCACTAGTTCTTTGTACAGTGTGCAGTCAACCAGTGGAGTGTCCCCGCCATCCTCAAGTTTGACTACTGATAAGAAAGAAGTCGAAGCAGACTTGCAGTCTGTCATGTGAAATCTCTCAAGGAGATCTCGTGCATACTTGGCCTGAGACAGTTTGATAACTGATGCATCCTGATTGATCTAGAGTCCAAGTAAGCAGTGTAGCAGACCCATGTCCGTCATCAAAAACCTGTCATGTAGAATCCTCTGGACTGCAACAATCGTTGAAGTCGAGCAACCAGATGTCAGCAAATCATCAACATACAAAACTAAGAGTAGAAGTGAATCAGTCGTCCCGAGCATATAGACATTCGGGTTTGATTTACAACGTACAAAGTTCTGTGACAGCAGGTAGGAGTCCATCTTGGTATACCATGCCCTAAGAACCTGCTTGCGGCCATAAAGAGATTTCTTTAGTCGAAAGACCAAAGAGGAATCCTACATAAATCCATGGGGATGCTCCATATAGATCTCCTCAAAGAGATCACCGTGAAGAAATGCATTCTTCACATATATCCGATGGACTTCCCATCCCTTGGCTACCACAATGGCAAGTGCCAAACGTATGGAATCCATCTTCGCTACTGGAGCGAAGGTCTCATCATAGTCATTGCCATGCACCTGCTAAAAACCTTTGGCAACAAGCATGGCTTTGTCTCTGCAAATCTGTCCATTCGTTGCACTCTTGGTCTTGTAGACCCATTTTCACCTGACAAGTTTCCTTCCAGAAGGAAGGGGAACCAAATCCCAAGTCTGGTTCTCGAGGAGGGAGGGAGTTGTACTCCTCCTGCATGGCGGATTCCCAAAATGGATTTCTAGCAGCCTTTCCATAAGACTGTGGATCAGAAGACTGAACCAAGAAAAGATGAGTGGATGGCAATGGTTCAGTGGCAGTGAGTGCAATAGAAGGATCCTCGAAATCAAATCGAGTCCTCCTAGTATCAACTGGATCACCAACAAGATCCCCTGCATCGTGAAGAGTAGTCTGGACCCACTTGGGCCTCTGTTCTAGCTCTGCATCTTCATCTGGATGCACTAACTCTACATCTGACTATACTGACTCTGTATCTGGATAATCTGAATCCTCTGAATCAAAACTCTCGTCTGAAGAAGAGTCGGCATGTGCATGCTCATCATCTCGAACAGGAAAAGAATGAAGGTGTTTGTATGCGCCTGTTGAGGTACATACGAGACACTTTCCCCGAATTGGACACTTCACTCAATGATGAGTCGATCCAAGGAAAGATCAATAAGTCTATATCCCTTCACATCGTCGGGGTATTCAACAAAGATACACTCCGTGATCTATGAATCAAGAGCCTTCCTCTTTTCAGAGGGAATCTGGGCCCATGCACGTGAAACGAAAATACGAAAGTGGGTCAATTCCGGTTTGAGGCCGCTCCAAGCCTCATAGGGGGTCTTATGCTTGACAGATCTATAGGGAGATTTGTTTTGGATGTAGGTTGCACAATTAAGTGCTTCAGCCCATAATCTTTGTGGAAGTGACTTTGCATGCATCATGTAAGATGCCATCTCTTTTAGAGATCTGTTTTTCCGCTCAGCAACTCAATTTTGCTGTGGAGTATAGGGAACTGTGTGTTGCAACTAAATCCCCGCCTCATGACAAAGATTTTGGATCTCATGATTGACATACTCTCCCCCGTTATCAGTTCGAAGGACTTTGATTTTCTTTCCTGAATGTGTCTCAACCAGGGCTTTGAAATCTTTGAGGTGTTGAAAGACCTTTGATTTTTTCCTGAGAAAGAAAATCCATGTGAAACATGTGAAATAATAAACAAAAATGAGATCAAACCTCGCTTTGATGATTGATGGATGTGGAAAAGGACGCATGAGGTCACTATGGATCAGATCTAAACGAGAGGAAGCTCTTTGAGTCTTTCCTTTTTCGAATTTCTCTTGAGGGATTTTCCAAGAACACATCCCTCACATATTCCTTTGGAGATATGGATGTCTGGTAGACCATCAACCAATCTTTGCTTGCTAAGATATTGCATATATCTGAAATTCAAATGCCCGAACCTTTCGTGCCAAATCCTATTACTTTCATAAGCATGGGTAACCAATAAAGCAAAATCTAGTTCAATAAATTCAAAAAATGTATACAATCTACATTGATGATTTACCTCAGCGATAGCAACCCTCGAATTGGTTTGCATGTCATAGATGTCCACTACATTAGGAGTGAATATGACTTTCTTTCCGATGCCGGAATTTGTCATCTAATACACGGAGAGAATATTGACGAAAAGTTTGGGAACGTGCAGCACATTCTTGAAGCTTTTGTTGGTGAGTTCAATCCTTCCTTTGTCGGTGACCTCGACCAGAGAGTTGTCCCCAACATAATAGGAGGACCTTTGCATGCATCCAATGAAGAATAGACTGCTTTTGTGGCAACCATGTGATGTGATGCTCCTAAATCTACAATCCAAGCATCGGGAGAGGAGTTGATGGCAATCAAGGCATGGCTAGAATTGCCTTTCTTCGAATTATGATCTTTTGGCTTCTTCTTCTTGGCACCCTCGAGGATGCAATCTCCAAGGTTGTTTTGTTGAATTATTTGAGTCATTAGATCTATTGAAGGCATGCAGATTCTGGATGGAATCCTTTATGGCAGTATGTGCATTTCTCCCCATTTCTTCCCTTTCCACCTTTGGATCCGGAGGGCATCGGTGAAGGGTTTTGAGTACCCTTCCTTCTTCGGATTTGCATGAGCTTTCCTTTTGTCTTTATTTTTAAATTCCTGATATTGATGATTGCCATCTTGCACGGTAAGAGCATGCGCCTTTGGGCCTTTGATTTTTCCCATGTTGATTAGCTTGGTTTGCTCGTGTCAGGGATTCGATAAATTCCTCAAGAGAAGGCATCTTCTAGGTGGCTCCAGAGGCAAATTTGACTGAATGGAATGTGGATACGAACAAGGAGAATTCAAGACCAGGTTAGGAGAGAATGGTGAGAACCATTTGTTTCTCCTCCTTAGATTTATCAACCCTGCAAGCTTTGAGTTGCAACAGTAAATCCTTGTATTTTGTAAAGAAATCTTGGAGATTATATAAGCTTTTTGGATCCAACGTGACCGAATCCACCTCGAACATGTGTCCCCTCATCTCATATCGTTTGCCAAAGTGCCCTTCCAAGGTGGTCCAGGCTTCATTGGGAGTTTTACAGGAAGATATGTGAAAAAGGAGATCGGGAGAGATGAGACTGCAAATTGTTCCGAATGCTTCATCCATTCGATTTAGATACTTGGATTTTTCTATGGTTGATGTCGATTTTGTCTCTGTATTTACATGGTTAACCTGTACAATCCTCTACTTCAAAGATGCATGACCATCTTCTCTTCTCCTTCCATGCAAACAAGTTGTAAGGTGTGAGAATGAATTCTTTTGGGAATTCCATTATTCCGCTATCTTCAATCTTTGGTACCTGCAAAAATAATTTGGTGTAGCTTTGCTTAGCAATCTGTCGGATCTTATACCATGTAAATGTGTTGAACCTGCATAGAATAGATCTAGCTAGAAAATACCACACACATTTGCAGAGAGAAATTCAGAAAGAAGAAACAAGAGAGAAATGGAAGAATTCTCATTAACCGTAATAAATAATGAATAACTTACACATAATATACTCTATATAACTCAACCAATGCGCACTGCAGATGAAGCCAATGCGCCATAGTGGTGGTCTAAAGTGATCTGGACACACACCAGCAGTTACGGGAGTGAAATGCCACCTAGTCTAGTCTCTTGAGAAGTTCCGAGAGTGAACTGCCACCTAGTTGAGTTAACTAGTCTACCAGTCTTCAGTTAACCGACTGAAACAGGGTGAAGTGAGGAGGAGATCAGGGAATCATGGGTAATGCGCTAGTCTGGTGATGATCCTAAGGACAATGCGCATTAGCTGGTGATGATCCCAATGTTGCATGGTGACAAAACCAATGCAACATCTAGACTCCACTCAACTAGTCAAACTGAAGTGAAAACTTAAGAGAATATTCTCCCTAAACATTAGGAGACTGRATAAAGACTAATAAACATAGGAAAAAATTTAGGAAAACGAAATTCYAGGTGTGTGTGAAGTAACTCCAACATGTTCAACATTTTCTTGCAGGTACACGACACTCTAGCAACCTCCCCTCATCAACAAGAGACTTTTCCAAGCCTTCTTTCAACTTCCAGACTTGACCTATAGGGATTTCACTTGCCATCACTCCACTTTCTGTCTCAATCCCCCTAAGGTCATCGAGATTCCCCCCTTGTGGTGAATTATCATCACTAAAACAAGGGGAGTATCTATATAAGCTGACAGTGGGTAGATACTCCCATAGTTCTCTCACGCTTGTGGATTGGGTCGGGCTTTGCCCAACATACAATCTGTGCAATAAAAATCACATAATAGAATTACAATGAATTGCTAGTAGATAAAGCATGAAATCCAAATGCATGATGATATTTTCCCTTATGACATAACCTCATCATCAATAAACAATTGAAAAAAACTAAGATACACATGGAGGTTGCTTAAAATTATATTTTTCCTAGCGCATGGAGTAGCGTTGCGAGACCTTTATGGGGAGGAATCAATTAACAATATCGATCTACTTGCGATTAACAATAGTTGCATTAAACAGCAAGAGCAACTACTTCAACTGCAAATGCAAATGCAAGTAGCAACTCAGCTTAAACCTTCTTCAACCTTCTTCTTCCAAGAGTTGCTTACGAACCTTCCGCTTCTTATTCGCAGCCTGACGACGAGACCTCTTTTTGACCTGCCAAGAGTCCTACTTCAAAGACCTCAGAACCTCCTTGTGAGCCTACTTAACCACGTAGACACCTATATAAATTAATATTAATGTTTGCAAAGAAAATGTATCGATATTCCTCCACAAACAAATTCAAGAAATACAATTAATTAAGTATATATTTCTTGATCTTATAAAAATAGATTTTACATCTTCTCTAAAATGGATTTGGACTGAACATCTTCTGCTAACATATACACCAGTAAAATTATTAAAATGCATAAAATTGATCCTAATCCTAAAGCTAGAATACACATCCATAGGTGAAGAAACCAGAAAGCAAAAATAAATAAAAATAATGCAAGTATAAATAAAAATAATGTAAGTGTTAGTCCTTGGGCATTGCTAGGAAATTTAAAACACTACATTATCCATATATATTAATTATTTGAAATAAAATCATGCCCTCTTTAATTCGGAAACTCAAAGACGATTTCCGAAATAATTCCTAATTACCTGAAAGAATATAGTAAATTATCATTGAACATTCATCCTTCTACGAATGAATGAACACCCATTGGCATAGAATTCTCGAAACCTTCAGTCACCTTCAGCTTCTATCTAATTTCTCTAAGCTAATTTCCACCCTTAATTTCCATAGCAGTTGTTGCCACTCAATACCTGTGAAAATGAAAACTGAGACCGGAATTAAAACACTCACAAGCCACCCACACCACCGCCCTCAAACCTTAAGAAACATAAGTAAGAGTGGAAATCTCAAACCTTAAGAAACATATTGAAAGAAGGAAATCCGTGGAAACCTCTCCAGTGATGTTATTCAAACAATTTACAACACATACAAATATAGTAATAGAGAATATACATTCTCAAATTGAATATTAGCAAGGGATGCAAAATTCAATAACACAATTTCCAGATCTATGAGTAAGCAATCCAATATTCTGCTAAATTTCTAGTCCATTCATTATGAAAATTAAATGTTACAGATAAAGTTAGATAAAAACCAAAAAAATCGGAAAAGGAAACCAGGAAATCGGTAAAAACCTCTCCCTAATGGAAACTAAAAATAAGACATTAATAGAGAAAAATAAATAGACATTCAACAACGAGGACTACAGACAGATTAGGCACATACCAAGAATGAGAGAGAGCAAACAATGTTAAAAGATAATCACTCTCGAAAATAACAACTAATAAATGTAGTAGGTTAGTATTCTAGATAAGTCTTAACCAACACTTTCGTGACAAGTTGATCTGCCTGAGAAGGAGATCTAGTCCCTTAGATTGCACATCTAAAAACTTCCGACAGTTGCCCAAAACTCCAGGAAGGGCGCATTTCTGAGATGAAGCGCCTCACTATTGTGGGAAGAAAAAAAAATGAAAACCAATGCCGGCATGGACTGAGGTTAGCCAAAGGGATAAACTATCTCAGTATGATTCACGGATACCAAAGGAAGAGTCTCAGTGCAGCCATTGAGGAGGGCGCACTTCTTTCATTTCCAACAGTTGAAAAGAAAAACCCAGCAAGGGTGCAAAACCCTAGATGGTGCGCCCCTCCTTCTTGCCTGGTGTAACTTATAGTAAGAGGAATGCCACCTGAGGGATTGAATAACCGACGGGATACGCTATCTCTTAGAGGTGGAATTATTCAAAAACGTGAAGCCAAGGTGCAGCCATGGAGTAAGGCGCACAAGCTTTTCTCAGCACAACCCAGATCAAGAAAACAAGCAAAGAAACAGAGCAACTATCAAACAACGAGAGAAAAGGAAGCAGATAGGTTTGGCAAACGAGAAGATGCTTGTATTAGATATAGGTTCACCTTTTATAATAAGGGACCGATTTATCTACATAGTATGTGCTCTAACACAATGAAATACAACTTAGCCTAGATTAACATGTGCACCCCAAGTTGACTTTCCCCTTGGTGGCCCACAAGTCTTCACTAGAATTTTCATGACAGTTATGTGTCGATGGTTGGCAAGATTTCTCCAACTCTTAGAAAGCTCTTAGAAACTGTGTATATAAACACCTATTTGGTGAATCAATAAACAACGAAGTTCAGAGAGTTCTAGCTCTCTGGTATTTGGTATTTCATGTATGTTTGTCTATATACAGCTGAATTTGTAACCATTTCGCTTCTTTGCTTTCGATCTGGTATTAGAGCCAGAGTCTTGTTGAGTAGTTTGATCAACAGAGAGAGAACTCTACATTGAGAAGAGCAATGTTGTTGAGGGTGACATAATTGTTGAGGATCTGCTTGGGTGCAGAAGAATCTGCAGAGCCAGAGAGAAGGCCACGAGGCCAGGGCAGAGGACACAAATTACTGGAAGAACCATCCGCTGAAGAAAGATTCACGGCATGCTGAAGGGAGAGCCGCCAGTCTCGCTGCAAACCGGCCCAATCCCCTCTCGACTGTCTCGGATAGCCCAACTAGCAATCCTGCCTCCCAGGGGCGTAGAGGGATCTATCTCCTCTCTGTTACCCAACTCTGTTTTTTTGAGGAACCTCTGGCGACTTAGGTTTGTGTTTTTTGGGCATTCAATATCTAGATCTAAAGATTTAAACGCTCTCTCACAAATCTGAGCGATCAGCATATATCAGTGCACAACCTTCGAAAGGCAACAACTATTTCACTACATGGAGGGTCTGTGTTTTTTGGGCATTCAAGATCTAGATCTGAAGATCTAAACGCGCTCTCTCACAAATCTGAGCGATCAGCGTATATCAGTGCACAACCTTCGAAAGGCAACAACTATTTCACTGCGTGGAAAGCGCCATGGTTTTAAGAGAATTTGTTGAAATAAGGCAAAACTGTGAAGGGAATCTTTTTCCTTTCATCTCATATTGAAAACATGTTTGTGTGTAATTGTGCAAATGTTGCAGCTTTTTGTATTAAAAAAAATTTGTGGTTGAGTTCTTATTTTCTCTCTGTTACCCAATTTTGTATTTTGAGGAACCTCTGGCAACTTGGGTATGTGTTTTTTGGGCATTCAATATCCAGATCTGAAGATCTAAACGCTCTCTCTCACAAATCTGAGCGATCAGCGTATATTGCACAACCTTTGAAAGGCAACAACTATTTCACTTCGTGGAAAGCGCCAAGGTTTTAAGAGAATTTGTTGAAATAAGACAAAATTGTAAAGGGAATCGTTTTTCCTTTCATCTCATATTGAAAACATGTTTGTATGTAATTGTGCAAATGTTGCACCTTTTTGTATTAAAAAAATTTTGTGGTTGAGTTCTTATTTGAGGACAAGGTTTCAATTCTCACAAGGTAAAGTGAAACACTTTGGGGTGCATGCTGAGTGGTACCCAACACCCCTATAGTCTTTGAAGTGTGAAAGTCGAAGTGTGAAAGACCGGTGAAAGATCTTTTGGGATCCGTAGCTATTTCTTAGTGTGTGTTTATAATGCAGAAGTTGTAAACTAGTACCCTACATTGTCCTGTGTGTTTGTTTCATTAATCCATGTTGTTGTGAACCTATGGATATGTTCAATAGTTATTAAGCTCTTCCCACATTCTTTAGTAAAAATTTTGATATTTGGGCTACTAAAATGAGAACTAGACTATGTATGGATGATTTATGGGATATTGTGTTGAACGGGTTTGAAGAACCCTCTAATCAGGAAACCTATGAAGCGTTGATTCAAGATCAGAAGAATCAGCTCATAACAAATAAGAAGAATGATGCAACAACATTATTTCTCATTCAACAAGGCTTGGATGAGAGCATTCTTCCAAAAGTTGCAGTAGAAACCAGGTCCAAAGAAGCTTGGAATATACTAGAGATGACATATAGTGAAAGGGGGAGCAACATCGATCATCATCAAGTTAAATCACAAAGCGTTGCAGTTGATGATGGAATCACTGTTGAAGTATAGGTATTTGACATTGCGGAAATAATTGGAGAAGCTGAAGCAGAAGAAGGTAAACAAGACATAGAGTTTGTAGTTGTTGAGGAATGTGCACGAGATGCAAAGAATGAAAGTGAAGTCCATTGTGTATATACACATGTGCATGATGAAATTAAAGGTAACCATGAAAGTGAAACTGCCTTCACAACAATGGCAAAATGTAAGAAGAATCTAGCCATAAACGCTATTGAGTAGGTGATTGGCTTCCTTGTCCTAACGTCATCTTCCTTCCATTCATTGATAGCTGTCTTTGGTAAACCCTTTACCCACAATAAGGTAAACCCTTTACCCACAATAAGTCTTCCTCTGAACTCTTGTCTTTCAAGAACTTTGAAGTTTGCTTGTTTCATCAAGCTTGTCTTCCATCATAGTTTTTGTTCATCATAATTTTATAGATTCTTCAAACCCTTTGTCAACTAGTATAGAAAACCTAACGACTAGGCTAGGCTAGCACTTTTAGGTTTTATTGGACTTATGACTACCAACAATAAGCCTTTGAAAGATAGGAGAACACTGGTGAGCTGAAGAGCTCCTTCAATGAGTTTGCAGAAACCCTAATTCTGAAATTTCTGCAGAAATTAGCAAAACCCTAGAAACCCTAGGGCCAAAAATTAAAAAATGCTCAAAATGTTACTCTGAGAGTTTCTGGAGATGCGTTGGAAGAGGCCGTACTCTTCTATGCCAAAAGTAGCCCCAACGTCCAAGTATTAAGAGTTGAATCACCACTGAGAAGGAGGTCGTACGGATTTTCTAGAAACCCTAGGAGGGTCGTACGATTCTGCAAAAGAGGAGAGATAGTTGATAAAAGTTTGTAGCTAGTGCAATGGGTTCTTCAAGACCTATGCTCTGATACCATGTTGACTTTTCATAAGCTAGGTTAAGCATGAAGTTCATTTCATTTTAGCATTTCACTTAACCATAAACAATAATGTT
>JZKD02S1801433.1:40165-81677 GCA_000966675.3 Picea glauca
ATCATAACTAGAGCCTTTGATAAACATAATATCGCTCAAGCATCTAGAGCCTTTGCAAACCAAAAATATCCAACCATACATACATTTCTAGATCAAGCGAGACATTTCTGGGTGTCCAAATACCCCAACTACCATTTTGGCTTTGTTGGGCGATAATTGTTCCCAACAGTTTCTTGAGACTTAATTTTGCTTCACAACTAACATGAAGAGACCATTTAGACTTCACTATTACATAAGAATAAGTTCTCACTAGAACGACTATTATACTAAGTGCACACATGAGTGTTGCATTTGTCTTGTTCGACTATTATGGTATATAGTTGATTGGATTTATAGGTGATTCACTCCGTGATTGTTGAAGTTTCAATTACAAATGTAGAAACTTTATTGGAGCCCTTTGTATTTTGCATTGTTCCTGGAGAATAAAAAGTGTCCAGCAAGCCATTAACATTGGATTTTTTTCCAAATTAGATTTCTTTGGGATAAATCATTGTGTTTATGTGTGTTGTGGTTGTGTATCTATTGTTTTAAGCTATTAGTCAATTTACATAGTCTAAGTTCACCATACAATTGATGTTAAACACAAAGACCAATTTTTAAAAGTTAAATATTGGTGAGTCAACTCAACCAACGATTGATCAATTACAAATTAGTATTCCACACTTGTAACACAACAATATGAAGTCACGTTTTTCCATTGGACCCTTCAAGGGTACTATTTACTATGTTGTCACTTCAATGCATTGTTTTGATTTAATCCTTGGGCATCCCCATCAATGTGATTAATATATCATTCATGATGAGAGACACAAAATATATTCGCACTAGAAAGATGGTAAAATATTCAAACTTCTCATCTTTGCTTCATTTCCCACCACTCTTTTACTTTCCGACAAGCTAGAGAAAAACAAGTCAATCTCCATAAGTTCTTAGCACTTGGTGTTTTTCGATAAGCCAAAGAAGAATGCATATCGAAAATACCTAGTTTGGATATTAGGTTACCATCGATTCCTAGTTAGAGATTCTTAAAGAACCTACAAGTCTACCTCCTCTTCCCATATCCAACAAAACATTGATTAGGTACTAGGGTCTTCATTTCCAAATATTTTGCATATCACACCACACCTATTAAGGGTGCAAAGATTGAGAAGCAACTAAAAAAGATTTTTGAAGATGGTGAGATTTGTCCTAGAACTTTTCCATCTATTCTCCAGTGCTCATTGTACAAAGAGCAAGAAGAATGAATATTGTGCACAAATTACAAAGCATTGAACACGATCACTATTAAAAATCGTTGAACTTTCCTACAACTCAACACTGAATATTTGCCAATAATTTACTAAAACTCAGAAATTAAACTTGATGATTTAAATCTGATAAATTATGAAAAACACCTATAGTTGAATTGTAAAATGAAATAGCACAGCATAAACACACAAGGAAAGGAAAACCAACAAAGGAGGGCTTCTTATTGATGCTTCTAAGGAAAAATTACAACAAGAACAGTTCATAAATTTCTCACAGAAATTTCTGGGCAGGACTTAGCTTCTCCATAGGCACAATATGACCCAACTATCTCAACACTCCTTGTTGTAGCTATATGACCTTCAGTGCAACCTGTTGTTGATTGCAAATACAACCAAATATAGGCCTTGTTCCTTGCTGAAATTCACAGCCAATTTTGACCTGTCCTTGATGAGGGTGTATGACCCTCTTTCACCCCTCTGTCTGCTACAAAAATTGACTTGAATGTGGGTAGATATTGGCTTCCTGATATGGCTTGATGCTAGCCTCCTTCCTGCTGCCTTCAACACCTGAAATTTCCCTCCTCAACTTGTTGATCACCCTAGTAGTGCCGACCCTCCTTCCTTAGCCTCAATCACTCTCCTTCAACTCACTTGAAATTCACACAAATGAGGAATATGTACAACTCCACCCTCAACCTCCCTTGATCCATATTTATGAGCGGAACAAAATGAAACACAGATCTATAATATTAAAACAAAGATACAATGAAAAATAATAGAGGTACAATGAAACTTAACTTAATATGAAAACTGTATGTGAGACAGTTGGAAGAGGTGGGTGGCCACTGATATCCATCTGGATCAATCCTCCCCCCTTAGGAAACAATGGTATCCATTGTGTTGAGTTCCCCCATCAGATAAGTAAATTTTAGCTCAATTTGGCCCCAGGTGAGCCAATTTCCTTGGTGCAAGAGCTATCCTACCTTGACAACATGATAAAGTTGGAGCTTCTATTGGCGAGTGCCCTTGATTTGTGTGTCAACGATATGATCAGTGGATGCATGTTCCATGCAGTCAGGGTTGAGCTTTGTCGGTGTAAATTGTTCTGCTATCTTTGAGGTATTCAATAATGGTGGAAAGTATGGCCGAAAGAGATCCACATTAAATATTGGGTGCAAGCCAAGGAAGGGGGGAACGTTGAGCTCAAAATCATTGTCACCCACAACCTTGGTGATGGTGTATGGTCCATAACAGAGTGGATGAAGATTTCGATGGGGTCCTATAAGGAATTATTTCTGCAAGTGCAACCAAACTTTATACTTGATCCAAGAGGATCTCTGTGTCCACCCACCTTGTCCAATTGGATCAAAACAATTTTTTGGTAACTTACTATTTTTAGAAGTTTTTTGGTTCCTGAAATTTCGGGGCCATTTTGAGGGCCCAAACAATGTTTTTTTCGCGATCAGAAACCTCAATGATGACCAAAGGATCTCATTGAGCCCCCTAAATGAAGCTCCTCATCATTACCTTTCCAACGAGATATTGTGCGCCCTAAAAAAAGATCGTATGAAAAAGTTATGACCCTGGGAAGTTGATGTACTAACTTACCCCAACGAGGCCCACATGAATTTTGGCGCTTCATCTCATAGGGTTAGGTTTTTGGATGTCTAGGGTTTTGGCATTCATGTTTATTGTAAAAATGCCTTCAAAGCCTCATTATACTCATCTTCTTGCAAATGAGCGTATCTGTCACATCGTTTCTCATAGATAAGTTTCCACCATTCTAGCAAGTTTTTTTTCAGTCTGCATTTTACAGTTTTCAACATATTTCTTATTTAGTAGAAACCAAGTTTTATTGTATCTCTGTTATTGTTCATTGTGTCTCTATGTCAATATTATAAATCTGTGGTTTCATTTCATTCCACTGATAAATTTGGATCAGTGGTATCAGAGCAGTTTGCTTCTTGTCATTTTTTTAAATGCATGTCCCCGACGTAGTCAGGGTATAGAGAGTTGGGTCTCGAGCTTGTTTCTCTTGAGGAAAACTACTCTCGCACACCCAAGAAACCGTCCATGGTGGGAGAAAATAAATACAATAGGACAATATATCCTTTCAAAATGTTGCTCGAGGAAGCCCTTGAGCGACATAGGAACAAGATGATGGACAAATTTGCACAAATCCTTCAACGACTGCCGAAAAGTGATGCATCCACCTCAAGCGGAAGGACCACCCCCTTCAAGGTACAAATAAAATTTTATATTCCTATATTTGAAGGTCAAATAGACGTCGATGTCGTAGATAAATGTTTAAACCTTCTAGAAGGGTATTTTTCTGTCCACAACTTTTCCGATAGAGAAAAGATTATGTTTGCGCTCGTCAAGGCCGTCCCCCATGTTAAAGATTGGTGGGAGAATTTTTGTGAGAAAAATTAAAGAGAGGGATCCACATTATTTGTAGCTGCATCCACTTGGGGTTCCTTTAGGGATTCTATTAAGAAACAATACTACCCTGTTGGAAGTTATGACGACTTGTATACAAGATGGACAACACTGCGGCAGGAAAGAGACCAAACAGTGCTAGAGTTCACTAATGTCTTCCATACCTTGCACATCAAGTTGGTTATCAATAATTCTGAGTGACATCTGGTGCTCAAGTAGTGTGATAGTCTGTATAGATACATCTAGACATAAATGAATTTTTTGGACATCTCATCCTTGGGCGCGACCTATCGATATATCGTCAAAATCGAGCAGAAGTTGAAACAAAAGCCACAACAGTTTGGGTCTAGGAACCCCTCACAACATAAGCAGGGAAAGGAAAACCCCAACCTGCAGAAAAAAGGACAAAGCAAACATGGGAAAGCTCAAGAAATCTAGTCCAAACTACAAGAAAATAAGGACAATGGGAAGACAAGAAAGATACTGGGAAGTGGTGAGACTTCCATAAGAGCCCATGACATAACACTATTGATTTCTGCTCAAAGAAGTCATTAGTGGCTGAGGTAAAAGCCTTTGAATTAGATGCGAGTTTTGACTCGGAGTCAGAACCAGAAAAGGGGAGATATATCATTGACACGGAACCCAGTGCCACTGTTGCTACCACCAAGATCCATCTTGATGAACCTGATGAGCCAGAGGAAGGCGAGCGCCTCTTTCATTCACTTATGTGGGTAAAAGGCACTTCGCTACACTTCATCATTGATAGTGGTAGCCAGAAGAACCTCATCTTATCAAAGGTAATCAAGCATCTAGACCTACTGACAATGCCGCACCCGTAACCCTACACCATCGGATGGCTCCGTTAAAGAAGCGATCTTCACGTCAACTAACAGTGTCGCCTGTCGTATGGAATCAAACCATTCAAAGATGAGGTATTGTGTGATGTTTCTCCCCTTAAATTTGTGATGTTATTTTGGGCCAACCTTATTTATGGAAACGTCATATTATATATGAGTCTAGGCCTCGTAGTGTTATTATTACTTTGAATAGGAAATTGTATAGGATACCTGAGGCAGTCCCACCCAGTGCTATTGCCTTGATCTCTGCCAAGCAATGCATAAAGGTAATTTTTTAGACCAGGAAGTTTGTCTTCTTCGTGATTCGCTCTCAGAGTGAGAAAAAAGTTGCAACCACATCCATGGCCTCCATGACTGACCTCTCCACACAAAAAAAGCAAGTGGATAAGATTGTGGAAGAGTACAAAGACATATTCTCATCACCTACTAGGGTACGTCTGCACTGTCAGGTGAAGCATCCCATTGATCTCACCCCCAGTTCACCACTACCCAATGGGCCAATCTATCATTTCTCTCTACTAGAAAATGAAGATATCAAGCATCAGATCCAAGAACTGCTCCACAAGGGGCGCATCTGACCCAACTCATCACCTTGTGAAAGCCTAATCGTGCTGGTGCAAAAGAGAAACGAGACTTGACGACTCTGCATTGATTACCCGACCTTAAATAAAATCACAGTTAGGAATTGGTACTCGATTCTCCGAATCGACGATCTCCTTGATCAGTTCAAGGGGACCAAATACTTCAGTAATATTGATCTGAAGTCTGGATACCATCAAGTCCCAATAGAACCAACAGATGTATGGAAAATTTCCTTCAAGTCAAAAGAAGGTATTTTTGAATGGTTGTTCATGCCCTTTGGTTTGATAAATGCCCCAAAAAATTTCATGAGGATGATGGATGATATATTGTGGCCTTTCACTAATTCTTTTGTGGTGGTGTATCTAGATGGAATCCTCGTCTACAACAAGAATTGGGCAGAACATTTGCAACATATTCAACAGGTTCTGCACACTCTGCGGTAACAAAAACTATATGCCAACTTGGAAAAATTCTCATTCGACATGGACAGGGTCTAGTACCTCGGCTACATTGTTGATGCACATGGTGTGCATGATGATCCAGCCAAGATCCAAGTCATCCGTGACTGGCCATCCCCAACCACGCTCATTGCACATTAGAGCTTCTTAGGCCTTGCCAATTTCTATTGAAGGTTCGTGTTGGGATTCTCCCATATTGCATGGGCCCTCAACCAAATAACTAGAGGTGGTGGTAAGGAAAAAATTGTGTGGGGCATGTCCCAACAAAAAGTGTTCGATGATCTGAAGCAACATTTGTACTCTTCCCCCTTTCATTATTTGACCTGTAACAACCCTTTAAGATTGAGATAGATGCTTCAGACTATGTTGTGGGCGCAATCATCACTCAGCATGATCACCCCCTGACATATCATAGTGAGACACTATCATATGTCATCCGTAATTACCCTACTTACGACAAATAAATGTACTCCATTGTGCAATCCTGCCGCTAGTGGAGGAATTACATTCTCGGAAAGGAGAAAGTCATCCACATTGATCATAAGCCATTGCAGTTCATGCAGACACAAGGAAAATTGTAGAATGACCGCCATCATAAGTGGTCCACATATTTGCAGCAGTTCCACCTCAACATCAAGTATAAAACATGAAGTACCAACCGAGTTGCATATTTCCTCAGCCGACCTCCAGTCGCGACACTCACCACAGTGCTCGATTCTTACAACCATGAGACCTCTGGGTGGCCCCACCTCTGTGAGACAGATCATGAATTCACCAACACCTACCAGATGTTGGGTGCAAACACAACTATCACCAATTTCCATCTTCAGGATGGGTTGTTGTGCCATATGGTCCATCTATGCATTCCATCAAGTGAGCGAGTGAAGTTGATTTGGGAAGCCCACTACAGTTGGGTGGCATGAAACTTCGGGGTGGAAAAGAAAGTGATAGTGTTGCAATGACATTTCTACTGGCTGAAACTTTGACATGATGTCAGCAAGTATATCCAGTCCTGCATTGCCAAACCGACCATTAAGAAACAAGGCCTATACACTCCTTTTCCTACTCCTGACATGCCCTGGGAATCTATCTCGATGGAATACATGTCAGGACTTCCATCCACCAAGCGGAGAAACGACTATGTTTTTGTGGTTATTGATCGCTTTTCCAATATGGCGATTCTGGCCACCTGCAAGAAGAACATAACAACGGAGCCCACTGCCAAGCTCTTCTTTGAAAGAGTGTGGATACACTTTGAGATCCCAAAAACCATTATCTCAGATCAGGATAGCCGGTTTCTTAGCACATTCTGGTCAAGCCTCTGGTCACTACTGGACAACAAGCTCACCAAGTCCACTGCCTTCCACCCCTAAACATATGGCCAAACTGAGGTTGTCAACTGAATGATTGTGCGTATATTGCACATGTACAATTCCAAGCAGCCCTGAACCTGGGATGAGAGTCTTCCCTATGTTCAACACAACTACAATAGATCCATACATAGCTCAACTGGCCACAACCCCTTTCAGGTGGGGTTGGGATTTCAACCATTAGGTCCCATGGATGTTACACTACTCCTTGTGGCCACCCAGGAAGACTCATTGCATGCTCCAAATAGAGCTTCCAAAGCCACCCGATTCATTGAGCTGATCCAAAACATCCGCCAACAGGTTCAGGATATTTTATAGAAGTCTAATGCCAAGTACAAGAAACACCATGATCAACACTAGGTGCCACACCAGTTTTAGGTGGGAGAAAATTTTTGTTTGCACTTGTAGAAATAACGCCTTACAGGGCCTCATTGAAAGCTTCGTCCACTCCATTATGGAACATATACCATCAAAAAGGCTGTGGGTGACAATTTTTTTGAGCTCAACCTTCCCCCATTCCTTGGTTTGCACCTAGTATTCAATGTGGACCTCCTTCAGCCTTATTTTCCACCATTATTAGACACCTCAGAGATAGAAGAACAATTGACACCAATAGAGATCAACCCTGAATACATGGAACATGCATCCATTGATCAGATTGTGGACACACAGGTCAATGGGGGAAATCTCCAACATAGGATCCAACTTTATCGGGTTGTCAAAGTAGGGCAGCGCTTGCACCAAGGCAAGTGGCTCACCCCGGGCCAAATTCAACAAACAATTCCTCACTTGATGGGGGCACTCAACGCAATGGAGATAATTGCTTCCTAAGTGGAGAGGATTGATACAGGAGGATATTGGTGGACACTCACCTTGTCCAACTGGATCAAAACTGTTTTTTGAAAACTTACTATTTTTCGTAGTTTTTTGGTTCCTAAATTTCCAGGGCCATTTTGAGGGCCTAAACGATGCTTTTTCGCGATCAGACACCTCAATGATAAACATAGGCTCTCATTGAGACCTCTAAATGAATATCCTTGTCAATACCTTTCCAATGAGATATCATGCACCCTAAACAAAGATCGTATGCAAAAGTTACGACCTCAGAAAGTTGATATACTAACTTACCCCAACAAGGCCCACATGCCTTTTGGTGCTTCATCTCCCAGGGTTAGGTTTTTGGATGTCTAGGGTTTTGGAATTCATGTTTATTATAAAAAGATCTTCAAAGCCTCATTGTACTCATCTTCTTTCAAATGAGCGTAGCTGTCACATCTCTTCTCAGAGATAAGCTGCCACCATTCTAACAAGCTTGTTTTCAGTCTGCATTTTACAATTTTCAGCATATTTCTTATTTAAGAGAAAGCAATTTTTATTGTATCTCTGTTATTGTTAAATGTGTCTCTATGTTAATATTATAAATATGTGGTTTCATTTCATTCTTCTCATAAATACAGATCAAAGTCCTACCTAAAACTTGTGTGGCACCCAGTGTTGATCATGACGTTGCTTGTGCTTGGCATTGGACTTCTGTAAAATATCCCGAACTTGTTGGCGAATGTGTTGGATTCGTTCAATGAACTTGGTGGATTTGTTGGATTTTTTTTGAGCATGTGATGATTCAACCTGTGTGGACGCAAGGGGTAGTGCAACATCCATGGGACCCAGTGGTTGAAATCCCAACCCCACCTGAAAGGGGTTGTGGTCGGTTGGGCTGTGTATGGATATGTTGTAACTGTGTTGAACATAGGGAAGACTCTCATCCCATGTGTGTGGATTCTTGGAATTGTACATGCGCAAGATATGCACGATCATACTGTTGATTACCTCAGTTTGGCCATCCTTTTGGGGGTGGAAGGCAATGGATTTGGTGAGCTTGGTGTTTAGCCGTGACCAGAGGCTCGACCCGAATGTGTTGAGGAACCGACTATCCTGATCTGAGATGATGGTTTATGGTATCTCAAAATGTATCCACACTCGTTCAAAGAAGAGTTTGGCAGTGGCATCCGCTGTGATTCTCTTCTTGTAGGCGACCTGAATCACCATCTTGGAAAATCGATCAACAACCACAAAAAAACAGTCATTTCCCTGTTTGGTTGAAGGAAGGCCTGGCATGTAGTCCATCGAGATGGATTCCCAGGGATTTTCAGGAGTAGGCAGAGGGGTGTAAATGCCTTGTTTCTTAATGGCTGGTTAGGCAATGGCATAGGCCGTGCAAGACCTGATATACTTGCAGACATCTTGTCAAAGTTTCGACCAATAGAAATGTTGTTGCAACACTACCACTGTGTTTTCTACATGGAAGTGTCCTACCACCGGACTGTAGTGAGCTTCAAAAATCAGCTTTGCTTGCTCTCTTAATGGGATGCAGAGATGGCCCATATGGCACAATAAGTTGTCCTGAAGATGGAAATCTGTGACAACTATGTTTGTGCCTAGCATATGGTAGGTAGTGGCGAAGTCAAGATCTCTCCCATAGAGTTGGGGCCATCCAGAGGTCTCATGTCCGCAAGAGTGTATCACCATGGTTAGTGCTACAACTGGAGGTCGACTGAGGCAGCCAGTGACATGGTTGGTGCTCCCTATCTTATAATTGATGTTGAGATGGAATTGCTACAAGTATGTGGACCACTTATTATGGTGGTCATTCTGCAATTTGCCTTGTGTCTGCATGAACTGCAGCGGCTTATGATCAGTGTGGATGATTGTCTCCTTCTCGACAATGTAATGCCTCCACTGGCAGTATGCTTGTACAATGGATTAAATTTCATCGTCATAAGTAGGGTACTTAGAGACTATATCTAATAATGTCTCACTATGATAGGCCACGAGATGTCCATGTTGAGTGAGAATTGAACCCACAACATAGTTTGAAACATCTGTCTCAATCTCAAAAGGCTGCTGCAGGTTAGGTAATGAAAGCACCAGGGTTGAGCACAAGGGTTGATTCAAATCATCGAACGCTTTCTGTTGCAACTGGCCCCACACAAATTTTTCCTTGCCACCACCTCTAGTCACTTGGCTAAGGGCCCATGCAATGTGGGAGAATCCCAACATGAACCTGCGATATAAATTGACAAGGCCTAAGAAGATTCGAAGCTCAATGAGTGTGGTCGGGGATGACCAGTCACAGATGACCTAGATATTGGCTGGATTGACATGCACCCCATGCTCATTAACAATGTAGCCTAGGTACTTGACCCTGTTCACACTGAAAGATCATTTTTCCAAATTTTCATATAGCTTGTGTTGCCTCAGAGTGTTCAGAACCTGCTAAATGTGTTGCAAGTGTTCCACCCAATTCTTGCTGAAGATGAGGATGTCATCCAAATACACCACCACAAAAGAATTTTTGAAAGGCTGCAATATATAATCCATCATCCTTGTGAAATTTGTTGGGGCATTCGTCAAGCCAAAGGGAATGACCAACCATTCAAAAATACCTTATTTGGACTTGAAGGTAGTCTTCCATACATCGGTCTGCTCTATTGGTACCTGGTGGTAGCCAGATTTCAGGTCAATCTTACTGAAGTATTTGGCTCACTTGAGTTGGTCAAGGAGATAGCCAATTCGGGGAATTGGGTATCCTAACTGTGATTTTATTTAGGGCCTGACAATCAATGCAGATTCGTCAGGTCCCATCATTCTTCTACACAAGCATGATTGGGCTTCCACAAAAGTGACAATCTTGGTCAGATGTTCCCATTTTTGAGTAGCTCTTGGATTTGGCGCTTGATTTCCTTATTTTCTAATAGAGAGCAACAATAGAATTAACCATTGGGTAGCAGTGCGTTGTGGGTCAAATTGATTGAATGCTTGAGATAAAAGTGTAGAGGTACCTCAATGGGTGAGGAGAAGATGTCTTTGTATTCTTCCATGACCTTATCCACTTTCTTCTACTGCATGGAGAGACCTGCCGCGAAGGCCATGAATGTGGCTGCAACCTTCCGCTCACTTTGAGCGTGAATCATGAAGAAGACAAACTTCCCAGTCTGAGAGATTCCCTTCCTGCATTTCTTGCAAAAGTTCAAGGAAATGATAGTAGGTGGGACTACCTCGGGTATCCTGTACAATTTCCTGTCCAAAGTTATAATAACACTACGAGGCCTAGACTCACATATAAAATAAGTTTCGATAAATAAGGTTGGCCCAAAAGAGCATCACAAACTTCAAGAGGGGCGACATCACACAATACGTCATCTTTGAAGGGCTTGATGCCATAGGGAAAGCGACACTGTTGGTTGATGCGAAGATCACTGCCTTGGAAGAGACATCCGATGGTGTACAACTATGGGTGTTGTGTTGTCGGCAGAGCCAATCGCTTGATGACCTATGTTGAGATAATGTTATTTTGGCTACCGTTGTCAACAATGAAGTGCAACGGAGTACCCTTCACCCACATTTGTGAATGAAAGAGATACTCACCTTCCTCTGGTTCATCGGGTTCACCGGGATGGATCTTGGTGGTAACAACATTTTCACTGGGTTTTGCGTCACTAATCTGTCTCCCTTTTTTTGGTTATGACTCAGAGTTGGAACCCACATCTGATTCAGAGGCTTTCAGCTCAGCCACCAATGACTTCTTTGAGAAACAATCAATGGTGTTATGCCAGGGGCTCTTATGGAACTCACACCACTTCCTAGTGTCTTTATGTCTTCCTATTGTACTCCTTCATTTGCGGCTTAGACTGGTTGTCCTAATGTTTCCATCCTTTCTCTTTCCTTTATTCTGCGGGTTGGGGCTGCCTTTTGCCTACTTCTTCTGTGAGGGGTTCACAGACCCAAACTGTCGTGTCTTTTGTTTAAGATTCTGCTTGATTTTGACAGTGTATCGATAGGCAATGCCCAAGGACGAGATGTACAAAAACTCCATTTATGTCTGGATGTATCTATGCAGATCGCCACGGTACTTGAGCACCAAATGTCGTTCAGAGTCTTTGATACCCATCTTGGTGCGCAATGTATGGAAGACATTGGTGAACTCTGGCACTGTTTGGTCCCTTTCCTTTCGTAGTGTGGTCCATATTGTATATAAGTTGTCATAACTTCCAATAGGGTAGATTCCTTTGTTTCCTTTTTCTCACATAAAGTCTCCCACCAATTTTTGACATGCGGGATGACCTTAAGGAGAGAAAATGTAATATTTTCTCTATCAGGAAAAGTTATGGACAAAAAATACCCTTCTAGAAGGTTTAACCATTTGTCTACTGCATATACATCTATTTGACCTTCAAATATAGGAATATCAAAATTGATCTGTACCTTGAAGGGGGCAGTGCCTCCGCTTGAGGAAGATGCGTCACTTGTTGGCAGTTGCTGAAGGATTTGCAAAAAATTATCCATCATCTTGTTCCTCTATCATGTGAGGGCTTCCTTGAGAAACAATTTAAAGGGATCTCCTACCCCATCGTCTCTCTTTTCTTCCCCTATGGGCAACTGTCGGGTTCGGCGAGGCCGATCTTGCAAAGGATCAACTAGTTCGAGTCCCAACTGCTTATACACTGACCTCGTTGGGGGCATGCACAAAGAAACAAAAGAAGAGAATACCACTTTGATACCACTGATCCAGATTTATGAGCGGAACAAAATGAAACATAGATCTATAATATTAAAATAGAGATACAATGAACAATAATAGAGGTACGATGAAACTTAACTTTTATTTAATAAAGAAATATGTTGAAACTGTAAAATGAAAAATGAAACAATCTTGCTCGAATGGTGGTAGATAATCTCTAAGAAGAGATGTTGTGGCTACACACATTCACCTGAGCACATTACAATGAGGCCTTTGGGCCTTTTAGCATCAGGAAGTAATTAGAAAACCCTAGATATCCAAAAACCAAAACCTAGGAGATGAAGCGCCAAAAGTCATGTCGGCCCCGATGGGGTAAGTTGGTACCTCAACTTCCTAGGGTCGTAACTTTTGCATACGATCTTCGTTTTAGGCGCACGATAGCCCATTGGAAAGGTCTATTCAAGGAATACACATTCTTCGATCACACTCTAACTCAATAAACAATGTGACTGTGGCAAGCCCAAAAAACATAGTTTAGGGCCTCAAAATGACCACAGAAATTTGGGACCCAAAAAACTAGAAAAAAAATGCCAAGTTGAAAAATGTATGTGAGCCAGTGGGAAGAGGTAGGTCGCCATCGATATCCACTTGGATCATTCTTTTATCTCACCTTCAACCACCATTTTCCTTGAGATGTGTACCCAAGTTTGGGCCTCAATGGCTAAGATTGGGGTGCTCCCTTTGGGCTAGACCCCACTCTCCACTAAGTGGTGCGCCCCCCTTTGAATGGGGTCCCACAAAGCACTCAACCCTCTCAAGAGGTGCGCCCTCTCTACTGGGCCCCACAATCCACTCAACAACAAAAAAATTGCTGCAAGCCTAAGTTAGACTTAGGTTGAGATAATAAGGTTGATATGGGTTGATTAAGGTGTCCATTAGCTGGCTTAGGACACATAGGCACAACTGAGACACCTACCGAGATAAAAATATAACACTCCCTCTTAGTGAGGGAGGTGTATCCACTTGGATCAATCTCTGATCTGGTCAAATTTGTTGTTGTTGTAGTTGCTCCCTCTGAACTGGAAGACATCCCTACTACATATGTTGCACTCTAATCTAATCTCCTACTATGCTCCTCCATCAATGTCATGTCATACTAACTGATAGTCTTGGATGAAATCACTCTTCCACTAGACTCAGCCACTAACACGGATCTCTGATCCAAGATCCCCCTGGACCAACCTACAGGATGTCCCAACACCTTGTACATCATACCTTACCTGATGCCAAGCCTCAATGTTGCATCTAAGGCCACTTCCTTTTCCTGTATAGGTACATGTCCATACTCGAACATCACTGCATACCCCATATCCTCCAAAGTTGACACATAGATCAAATTAACCCTCAAGTCTGGTACATACATCACCTCATCCACCTCTAGAGACATTCCTGACTCTAGTTGAAATTTGACACGTCCAACCCCCTTTACTACATGCCTTGTGCATGCCCCACTCTTCAAATGGAAGTTTGAAATTATCTTTGAAACACTAAGTAACATCAACCTCATTCCCGTCATATGGTGATATGACCCACTATCCATGAACCATCTCTCACTATCCTCAAACTCATCTAATATGTTGCTACTACAAAGAGTGGCCACCAGATAAAATTCATCATCGATTTTCTCTGCAAATGCATCCATCTTAGTAGATGTCGTGGTTGCTACCTATGACTCCTTCTTCTTGTTCTTGTTGGGACACTGGCTGACATAGTGGCTAGTGTTGTGGCATGCAAATCATCTCACTTTTCTCATGTCCCTAGAGCCTCTCGCTCCACTACCCTTCTTCGCATGAAGAGCCACATTCTCCTCCTCCTCACTCTTTGGTTGGCTAGCCTGAGTGGCATCAAGTCTCATGTCCTCATGGGTGAAGTCATCCCATAATCTCTCCCAATCAGGGAGCTTCTATTGATCCATTACTCCACAGAAAAATACTTCCCATTGTTTGGTGAATCCATTCAAGGATGTCCTCACCAAGTCAGTCTTGTCCACTTCTTCTTCCAAATATGTCAGTTTATCTTTGATTTTAGTGAACTTGGTGAGGTAGGTGACCAATTAATATTCCTTGGCCATCTTCCTTGGCTTCCTTCTTTCTATATAGATGTGGGATAATGTGGTCCTTAACCCCATCCACAATAATCCTCCTCGGCTTTATGCCCTTCCTGAGGTGGGCTACTAGCCGTGTTGGATCAATTGGAGGGATTGTTTTCCCTTCAACAAACTCTAATATCCTATTCTCGAATATAAAACATACCCAACATTCTCCCACTTGTTGTCTTCTTTGAATACAGGGGTTCGCAGGATTACATAGTTAACAATCCAGGGCAACAATGCCCATTGTTACTCTACACCAGGAGAACTTTTTTGTGCTCACAGACTTTGTCAATGAATCTGAAACATTCTTCAAAGTGTCAACCTTTTCCAGCAACACCTTTTCTTCAACCATGTCTCTCATAAAGTGATACTGAAAATCAATATGATTTTTCTTCGAATGATAAGCAAGGTTCTTTGCCAAGAATATTGCACTATGTCTGCCACTACAACCTATCTGTTGCTCATCCAACTGATTGATTCTCCAAATAGGTTAAACACATACCCACTTGCAGATATTTTGTGATCCATATCTCCAACCTAGTCTGCATCAACAAACCCATGTATGTCCAACACTCTGTCCAATCATGGTCTTCCTTGGTAGCACAATCCATAACTGGTAGTGCCGTACAAATACCTGAAGACCCTCTTTACTTTTGTCCAATGCTCCTTCCCTAGTTTTGACATATACCTTCTCAAAACTCCCACTGCATGTGCAATGTTCAGTCTAGTACAGACCATTTCATTTATCAAATTGCCAACTGCACTGGCATACAGAACATGGGACATGTCCTCTTCTTCTTCTTGTGTCTTGGGACACTGATATACATATAAATTTACACCTATAGGAATAAGAACCTTGACCGATTTACTTCTATGCATATTAAACCTCTGCAATATCGTCTCAACATATTTTCTCTGATTCAACCAGAGTTTCTGGTTTGCACGATCTCTTTTAATCTCCATTCCTAGAATGAAGTTAGCAGCACCGAGATCCTTCATGTCAAATTTGGAGAATAGTTGTGATTTCACCTCCTTGATAACATCCATGTTATTTCCTACCAAAAACATGTCATCAACATACAAAAATACATAAATGAAGTGATTACCAACTTGCTTGGAATATAAATAGTGATCAACCCTGCTTCTCACAAATCCCAATCCAAGGATGTATGTGTCAAACTTTTGGTACCACATCCTAGGTGATTGCTTCAGACCATATAGTGACTTCTTTAGCTTACAAACAAACTCTTTCTTTCCCTTCACTACAAAGCTTTCTGGCCGCTTCATGTAGATTTCTTCTTCTAGATACCCATGTAGGAATGTTGTCTTCACATCCATTTGTTCCACTTCAAGATCAAAAGCAACAACAATAGATAAAATAAATCTAATAGAAGTTAACATGGCAACAGGAGAAAAAATCTCACCAAAGTCAATTCCCTCTAACTGGGAATAACCTTTTGCTACTAACCGAGCTTTGTATTTCTCCACTTTTCCTTCTACACTAAACTTCTTCTTAAACAATCATTTGCTACCAACATATTTTCTTCCAGCTAGAAACTCAACTAGATCCCATGCCTCATTCTTATCCAAGACATCCATTTCTTCAACCATGACCTTCTTCCAGAGTTTACTATCCTCTGAATTCACTGCTTCCCTGACAGTTCTGGGATCATCATCAGTAATATATAAAGCAAAATTAGAACGAAAATCAAGTGGACTATACCTTTCTGGATTCCTTCTTTCTCTCACTGATCTCCTCAATACTGGGGTATGAGGTTCTTCTTCTTCTGCTTCATCTTCTTCAGTTGATTCAAATTTTGCATCATCCAAATCAAACTCTATTTTCTCATGTTCTTCTTGCCTTGGTAGGAATTTCTGTTTGGGAACATCTTTCACCTCTCTGAAAACAACATTCCGACTGTAAACAATCTTCTTAGTTTATGGGTTCCAAATCTTATAACCTTTCACACCATCTTTATAACCCATAAAGATACACTTTTCCACTTTATTATCCAACTTACTTCTATTTTACTTTGGAACATGTACATAAGCATCGGAACCAAACACTCTAAGATGTTCAAGAGATGGTTTCTTACCATTCCATACCTCTTGTGGAGTTTTATCATCCATCATTGATGAGGGTGATCGATTGACCAGGTAACATGTTGTACCCACTGCCTCTGCCCATAATTCCTTTCCTAACTCGACACCAGTAAGCATGCTCCTTTCTTTTTCCATCAGTGTCCTTTTCATCCTTTCTTCAACTCCATTTTTTTGAGGTGTGTATGGAGTAGTCTTCTGCCTTGCTATACCATACTTCTTACATAATTCTTCGAATTCATTTCCGCAGAATCTCCACCATTATATGTCCTCAATACCTTTATTTTCTTCTCTGTCTGATTTTCTACTAGAGCTTTAAACTCTTTAAATTTATCAAATACCTCAGATTTCTTTCTAAGAAAATAAATCCATGTGTTCCTTGAGAAATCATCTATGAATGAAATATAATACACAGATTTACCTAGTGATGGAATAGGCACAGGTTCAAACACATCACTGTGTATCAACTCTAAGATCCCCTTTGCTCTTGTAGCACCAGATGGGAATCTTACTCGATTATGTTTACCATATATGAAATGTTCACATAAATCAAAATCCAAAGTGCAATTAGACATACCTTCAACCATACCTTTACCGTGTAGTGTTCGAAGTCCCTTTTCTCCAATACGCCCCGGTCTTTGATGCCAGAGCATGGTATTCTTTCCAGGGACAATACTGGCCTTGCCTTCCTTATTTCTCTTCTTAGGGACAACAAAATTGTTACACCCATTAGTATAAGTTATTCCCAAAAACTTGTACAGAGTTCCACACCAAACTCCTCTCATCAACACCATTGCTCCTCGTACCATCTTGCAAGTGCCCTTTTCCAATATAGTATCCACACCTACATCATCCAACTTGCTTACACATATTAGGCTCCTGGCTAGTTTTGGAATGTGCAGAACCCTAGGGAGAGTTCTAATCCTTCCATCTTTTAGCAACAACTTAACCCTTCCACGACCCATGATTTTGGTTGTCGATTCATCTCCTATGAATACATTACCACCATCATATTTTTCATATTCATAGAACCACTCCCTATGAGGAGTCATATGATATGACACACCTGAGTTAATCAACCATACACCACGGTTTGCATGTGTACCTGTAGATGCTAGGTAGACATCACCTCCTTCTTCAATGGAGGTTTTCACCTCTGTGGAATAGGTATTATCATATCCCTTTGGCTTATCAACCTTCTTAGACTTGCAATATTTATTATAATGCCATGTTTTACCACACTTCCAACATTTCCTCAAATATTTTCTTGGAGACTTAGATCTACCTGTAGATTTAGATCTCCCCCTTGAAGACTTACCGGGATTCCTGTCTGGGGTACAACCTCTTACAAATAAATCATCTATGCTCTGACCATCGATGCTTTTCTACCTCGTATCCTCAGATAAAAATGATGCAACTACATCCTCATACTTCTATGTAGATTAAGTGGTACTACCAATTGCTACAACTAGATTATCCCAAGAGTCTGGAAAAGAACATAAAAAAGTAATACACTTATCTTCTTCTGCAATTGTAATATTAACAGAGACCAATTGACTTACCCGAGTATTAAAGGCATTTAGATGTTTTGTCACAGAATCTCCATCTTCCATCCTAAGATGATACAACTTATTTCGAAGAAACAACTTGTTTACTAGGGACTTTGATTGATACAAATTCCCTAACTTATCCCATAGTTCCTTGGCTGTAGATTCTCTTGAGACATTCAACAACACTAAATCTTCCAGGAAGAGTCAAATAATACTCCTTGCTCTTCTATCCAACTTCTCCCAAACTTCCTTCGACATACCAGTAGGTTGTGTACTAGTAGGTTGTGTAACAATAGACTGTGTGCCAATAGATTTCATACCAATAGGTTGTGTACCAGGATCCACAACGATCCATTGTTCTTTGTCTACAATAAGGTCCTCCATCTTGAGCTTCCATAGCTCAAATTTTTTACCATTTAACTTCTCTATCTTGATTCTAGAGAGCTCGCCATTCCTCTTTCTACACTTGAATCACCAATGCAAAAGCTCCCACTGAACCCAGGTTTATCACAGACCCAAGATAAACTTGATATATCAAGACCGAGCCAAACCCTCAGCAACAAAGGCATCCCCCTAAAGCCAAAAACGACCTTTGACACCACATGTAATTTTTAAACCCGTGAAGTAAAGAAATGCATATAGATTCTTAAGAAAAAAATAAATTAATCAATGGATCATACACATAGTACACATAGATTTATGCTGGAAACCCTTAATCGTGAGAAAACCAGCCTTCCTTGGTGCCACACCTTTCAACTCTTCATTGCATTAATTTCACCATTCACAATACAATATATACAATATTTTAGGTATTCCGTAGCTACCAAAATCCAAATCTCTTAATCTAGGATTAATTTAGAAAACCACTAAAAATAGCAAAATCCGCTAAAACAGAAAAATTCACCCAACGTAGTTGTCGAATATGACGTGCCCACACACACACATGAAAATAATATAACACATACCCAACATCCTCTAGCACCAAGATTATATTCTCCCTCCAAGGACAAAAATTGGAGGCACCCTCTAGCCTATCTTCGAACCTTAGGTTTTCCATTTGAGTCAACTCCTCTGGCTACCCCACTTTCTCTGGTTATTTGTCCCTCTTGTTGATTCACTTATCCTAGTATGCACAAAAAGAACCTTGGCTTGTCCTATACTCAGAGGTTGAGATCTGATACCATGTTGAACTTTCCTACAACTCAACACTGAAATGTTTGACAATAATTTACTAAAACTCAGAAATTAAACTTGCTTATTTAAATATGATAAATTATGAAAAACACCTACAACTAAATTGTAAACTGAAATATCATAGAAAAACACAAATAACCAAGCACAAACATACACAACGACACCATATGCACTCTGGAAACCCCAGTGTGGGGAAAACCAACAAAGGAGGGCTTCTGAGGAAAAATTACAGCAAAAACAGTTCAAAAATTTCTCACAGAAATTTCTGGGTAGGAATTAGCTTCTCCATAGGCATAGTACGACCCATCTATCTTAACACTCCTTGTTGTATCTATATGAACTTTAGTACAACTTGTTGTTAACTACAAATATGGAAAAAAATAGGCCATGTTCCTTGCTGAACTTTGCATCCAAGTTTGGCTTGTTCTTGATGAGGCTGTACGACCCCCTTTCGCCCCTTTGTTTGCTGCAAAACTCGGCCTGAGTGTGGGGAGATGTTGGCTGCCTAATATGGCTTGATGCTGGCCTCCTTCTGTGAATCCACTAAAACCTAGCAATATGAAATGAAAACTTCAACAATATTTACTACCCAAAAAATTATTTAGACATTTAAATGTCTGAAATTGTTATTTTGTAGTTACATCTAGGTTTTCTTCACAAAAAATAAATAACATAGCATAAATAAATATGATATACAATGAAGAATATAAAAAAAATCACATCACATGATAGCACCAATATTTTTGGGTAAAATAACCCAAGGAAAAACTCAATATGGGAAAACTTGTTCTTCAGTTTGTGGATTTTATTATTGCAACATAAAATATAGAGATCTCTTACATAGTAGATCTAGTTACAACAATGGTTGAGGAAACCCCAACGAAAATTCTTCTCAGCACCTGTACAACCCTCTCTAAACCAAATCAAACCCAACAACACAAAATCGACCCAATAAACACGCCTCTGTGCAAATAGTACGACCCAGCTGCGTTGTCTCTGTGTCACATGTGCGGTCTCTCAAATCTGTAGTACGACCTTTGCAAATGGCAGAGAAAACTAGTTGATCCACCTACTATAACTCTCCTCCGTCTTCTCTACAAATCTTCTACAACAAACCCTCAAGCAGATATCCTCCTCTTGTTGAAACTCACCCTCTCTAAAGTGAATAATGTGCCCTAGCCACCGAGTTGATTTCTTTTATCTCAATGAGAAAGAAAAAACCCTATCTCCAAAGAGATCAAGGTTTGATATCAACCCTCACTCATTGAGATGGATGGCCAAGATTAAAATACCATCACTTAAATTATTTTCACTTTTAACTTTAGAAAAAATGTTCATTAAGTAAAAATTAAAATATAACACATTCAAGTGACTTTTTCCTAAGTAAACTTTACGAAAGAGATTAACACATAAACTTGGCTAAGTTTCATTGTCCTCTACCATGCTAAGATGCCATGCATGGAGAAGACCTTATGATTTAATCTTATCAAAACTCCCCCTTAACGAGGAAGGGATTCTTCACCAACCACATATTATCTTTGAACTTCTCAAACTTCTGTCTGCTTAGTGCCTTGGTAAATATATCTACCATATGATCATCAATATGAATGTACTGAAGCCTCATGAAGCCCTTCTACACACAATCTCATAGGAAGTGATAGCAGATGTCTATATGCTTGCTACGATCATGAAACACATGATTCTCACAGAGTCGGATGCCACTTTGATTATCCCAATGCATCATTGTAGCCTCCAACTTCTTGTCGAACAGTCCCACAAACAACTTCCTCAACCATAGTGCCTCACATGCTGCCAAACTAGCTTCCATGTACTCTACCTCAGTAGAGCTCAATGCCACTAATATATTCTTCCTACTGAACCAAGATATAATACTTGATCCAATTTTAAGGATCAACCTGAAGTGCTATTTTTGTCCTCTACACATCCTACCCAATCAACATCTGTAAAACCTACCAATCTCACTCCACTACCGCACTCATACAATAACCCGTACTCCATTGTACCTCTCAAGTAGTGAAGCACATGCTTCACAACTATCTAATGTACTCTCTGAGGTTCCACCATGAACTGACTTAAATATTTAACTGCAAAGCTAATATCTAGCCTAGTATTGACTAGATACATAAGCAATCCAATAAGTTGATGATAGATGGTGGGGTCTACTGTCTCAGAAATAGATACATCAATCTTCATCTAGTTTGTCACTAGAGGCATGGACATGGGACTACACTCTATTATCCTGAACCTGTGCAAGATCTCCATTGTATACTTCCCTTATCCTAAGAAGAAGTGCCCATTTGTTTGCCAAACCTCCAAACCAAGAAATGAATGCATCAAACCAAGGTATTCCATCTATAACTTTGTTGCAAGGTTAGCCTTGCAGTCTGCAATCAACTACTCATCTCCAGTAAGAAAGAGATCATCAACATAAAGTACCAGTATGAGAGGCACCTCACCTGCTAGAAAATAGAGGTTCAGATCAACCTCACTCTGCTGGAAACCCATCTCTCTCAAGTAGTTGTCAATCCTTGAGTACCATGCTCGAGGTGCCTGATTGAGCCCATACAAGGTTTGTCTCAACCTGCAAAAATGTTTGTCCCTGACTCCAACCTCAAATCCTTCAGGATGCTCAATAAATACTTCTTCCTCAATAACTCCGTTGAGGAACGAAGTCTTCACGTCCATCTGATGAACGCACCAACCCATCTTTGCTGCTAATGACATAACTGCTCAGATGGAGGAATATCTAGCCACCGGGGTGAAAGTCTCCTCGTAATTGACTCCCTCTTTATGTGAAAACCCCTTGGCTACAAAACACACCATGTACTTCTTCACGCTTCCATCTGCTGCATGTTTGACTTTATAGATCCATCTGGATCCAACCATTCGTTTTTCCTCTGGCCTAGGCACCACCTTCCATACATCATTCTTCATGATGGAGGCATACTCTTCCATCATGGCCTCCTGCCACACTCCATGCTGTGCAACCCGCTCATAAGTGGAAGGCTCAAAATTTATAAGATTTGTCATGAGTTCCATGTACCCAAGTATCTACGATGGTTTACTCTGTCTAAAATATCTCTCTAGAGGTGCTACTTGTCTAGAATCACTAACTATGGACCTATACCACTTAGGTCGTGGCCTAGGCTCAATATCCTATGGAACAACTTCATGCTGCTCATTTTCCTCACCAGTCTCCTAACTATCATGTCCACTAGTCTCCCTCTCAACACTGGTACCTGTACCTGTGACTCAATATTATGTACCTCCTCAATCTTTTTCCCTGAGTCTTGTCCTTGCTGATCCTCTACCTGCGCTAGCATATCTCTAGATCTCCTCAAGGATCACTCCTCCTCAAACTAGACGTCTCTTCTTACCACAATCCTCCTGCGCACTAACACAAATATGCAGTATACCTTGGAGACCTCACTATAACCAACCAATATCCCCTGCTCTCCTGTGGGGTCCAACTTTTTCCTCTTTTCTGAAGGGACATGACAATAAAAAACACTCCCAAAGATGCGAAGATGACTTACATCTAGCCTAGTAAGCTCCTCGAGTGTCAATTTCCCCAACACAGTGTGGGGAATCCTGTTCTGAATGTATACAACTATGCAACAAGCCTCTGCCCATAAAAACATCGATAACCCTTGATCATGTATCATCGCACGTGTTGCACCCACTATGGTCTTGTTCTTATGCTCTGCCACTCCATTCTGTTGTAGGTTATAAGGAACTGTGATCTCCTTCTTAATACCCTCAGCAACACAATATTCCACGAACTCATTAGAGGTGTATTCACCCCCATTGTCTGATCTAAGTACCCAGATCCTCCTACGAGACTGGTTTTTAGCTTTTTAGCTAGGGAGGTACTCTGCATATTTGTCTTGTATGCAGAAGTAACCTTGTACCTACACTACTAGACACTTGACTTTGTAATGGGTTTTTATAAATTTGCGATAAAGTGGTTCTTTTATTAAAGTGACCTTTTTAAAGTATACCTTCTAATATTAAAGTGATTTTATCTCATAAAGTGCACTTATGTTATAAAGTGAAAATGTACTTTAATATTTAAAGTGATTTATTTTGGAGGGAATGAATCATGCCCCTTGATCTTGTAAAGACAAGATTAGATCTTGGCCATTAGATCTAGGGTTGGAGAAGGTGAAGGGTCACTTTCATATTATAAGAGAATGTATTGGGTAGTGTGCAATGTTAATGTTTAAGCTATTATTAGGTTAATGTTAATGTAATTTACTAGATAACCATAGCATAGATAGGATCACTAAGAGAAACACAATCACAAGATACACAACATTTATCCTGGGAAACCCTCATGGGGAAGAAAACCCATCAAAAACTTCCTTAATATAGAGCCAATACAATGCCAAGACAATAAACCAAACACTAGAGCATATCCTCTACTAAGAAATGTGCCTCTCTCTCTTCCTTCTTTCGACAATTGGTAACTGCAACTTCCTTCAAACTTGTGCACTAGATGAGTGAGCCGAGTGAGTGAACAAATGAGGCATTGGATTCCTTTATTCATACAAACTGGCAAGAGTTGGAAAGGTGTCTCTTCACTGGGCAGGGTCGACCTGTCTTTTTGAGAGGTTAAAACCACTTTAATTTCCTGGGGGGTGACTTCTCAATTTGCATAATATATTAGGGTTTGACCAATCCACAAAAGGGGATTTGGTAAATTACAATGCCGGACATGATCAATCCACAAAAGGGGATTGATCTAATGAATAATAAATGAATAATACATAGAATACTCTTTGCAATTACAATATTTCAACACTCCCCCTTAACAAGAAGAGTATTCTACAACAACATCAGGAGAGAGAGAGGGCAATGACATCAACAACATCTGGAACACTGAATGGCATATCTATAAATCATCGGAAGTTTTTCTCATCATCAATACCATCATTCACAATAGGGAGTTGGAATGGCATCATCATCATCTGCATCAACATAGATTAATATAATACTAATACATCATCATCAATAACAACACAAGGTTGATACAACATCAACAACAACAATATCACAACACTAAGGCTGGAGCATCATCAACAACAACAACACAACACGAAGGCTGGAGCATCATCAACATCAACACTAGGATGGAAATATTCAACACGAAGCTAGCATCTCAACAACATCAACACGAGGCTGGAAATCTTCAACACAAAGCTGGCATCACAACAACATCAACATGAAGCTGGAAAAATTCAGCACGAGGTTGACATCACAACAACATCAACATAAGATGGAAATCTTCAGTACAAGGCTGGCATCACAACAACATCAACACGAAGATGGAAATCTTTAGCATGAGGCTAGCATAAGAACAACATCAGCACGAAGCTGGAAATCTTCAGCATGAGGCTGGCATCACAACAACATCAACACGAAGTTGGAAATCTTCAGCATAAGGTTGGCATCACAACAACATCAACATGAAGCTGGAAATCTTCAACACTAGGCTGGCATCACAACAACATCAACACAAAGTTGGAAATTTTCGAAGGTCCTTTCGAGGGAGGTCCTTTCGAACTACACCAAGCTTATCTCGAAAGTGCTCAAACTTTACACAAGATAGAGGCTTGGTCAACACATCAACAACATGTTCATCCGTGCTAACATACCGGAGCTTTATGGCTCCTCTCTGCACCATATCATGGATGTAATGATATCGGATCTCTATGTGTTTTGACTTGTCATGGAACACATGGTTCTCTGTCATCTTTATGCAACTCTGGTTATCACATAGGATCATGGTTGCTTCCATCTCTAGATCAAATAGATCTGTCAACAAATTTTGAAGCCATATGGCTTCACAATTGGCAGAACATGCAACAATTTATTCTACTTCTGTCATGTTGAGAGCAATGCTTGATTGCTTCCTACTCTTCCATGAGATCATGGCTGACCCCAGACTGAAACAACATCTTGAAGTGCTCTTTCTATCAGAGACACTTCCAACCCAATCTGAATCAGTATACCCACTCAGTCTGAATTGATGATCTCCATTATAACGGAAACCACAATCTAATGTACCCTTAAGGTACCTCATCACATGTTTTGCAGAAACTAGGTGAACACGTCTAGGATCTACCAGAAACTGACTCAAGGTGTTCACAATAAAACATATATCTAGCCATGTGTTCGTCAGATACATCAACGATCCAATGATCTGTCTGTACAACGTAGCATCAATCAATTCTGACGAAGTGTCAACCAGGAGCTTCAACTTTGTTTCCATGGGTGTATTCATGTATTTGCACTTCAACATATCAAATCTCTTCAGTATTTCAACTGCATACTTCCCTTGGTTAAGGAAAATCTTCTCTAGGCTCTGTCAGACCTCAAGACCTAAGAAATAATGCATTATGCCAAGGTCTTTCATCTCAAATTCTGCAGCGAGCTTCTTCTTACAATAAATGATGAGATTTTCTTCTCCAGTTAAGAATAAGTCATCCACATACACCAACAATATAGGAGGCTCATCATTCATAACCTTGAAGTAAAGGTTAGAATCAACTTTACTCTTGGTAAAGCCCAAGCTCGTCAGGAAACTGTCAATCCTTCCATACCAAGCTCTAGGAGCTTACTTCAATCCGTACAGAGCCTTCTTCAACTTCCAGACATGAGTCTTCCTGTCTTCAACTTCAAATCCTTGAGGTTGTTCTATATACACGTCTTCTTCAATGACACCATTCAAGAAAGCTATGTTCACGTCCATCTTGTGTAACTTCCACTTCATCTTACCCGTAAGGGCTATGATGGTTCTGATTGAAGTGTATCTGGCTACAAGAGCAAACGTCTCTTCATAATAAATGTCTTCCTTCTGAGAAAAGCCACGAGCAATAAACCTTGCTTTATATTTCTCAATACTTCCATCAACAACATGTTTTATTTTGAAAATCCATTTGGAAGATACCACATCCTCGCTCTTCGGTCTGGGAACTATTTCCCATACACCATTCTTTATAATGGATTGGTATTCTTCTGTCATGGCATCTACCCATTCTTTCTTATGAATAGCTTCTTCAAAGAAAGTAGGATCCTTCTCTAAGAGATCACACATCAAAGCCATATAACTGGAGAATGGCTTGGGTTTATTCACTTATCTCATGGTTTCTTCGGGGATACCATACTTCTCTCCATCATGAACAAGTTCCCTTGCCCAAGCTGGCTTTCTCTTGTGGGATATCGTCATCTGGGGAGGTTCTTGAGATTCTATTATGTCATGATCTTCTAGAATCTCCTCATCAGGGGAAGTTATGACTTCCCTCACTAGTTCTGCAACTCTGGGAGCTACAGGTTCTTCTTCATATACTTCTTCAAGTTGGTATCTTCTTGATTTCTTGAGTGTTGCATCTTCATCAAAGGTTACATCCCTGCTGATCTCAATATGATGGTAACCTGGTATATAAACTTTGAAGGCCTTGGAGATCTCATAGTATCCAACAGATATTCCCTTTTTTCCTGAAGGGTCCAGCTTGGTTCTCTTATCTTTCAGAATGTGTACAAATACTGGGTAGCCAGATATTTTGAGATGACTTCTTTTGGCTTCTTTCCAGAGAACATCTCTATAGGGGTTTTGAACCAAAGTGCACTATGAGACAATCTGTTTTGTACATACATTGTTGTTCTTGTTGCTTCTGCCCATAAGTGCATTGGAAGATCTTGATCATGGATCATGGTCTTCACTGCTTCCATTATAGTTCTGTTCTTTCTTTTTGCTACACCATTTTGTTGAGGATTGTAGGGAGTGGTGAGCTCCCTCTTTATCTCAGCATCTTTGCAAAAGTTTGCAAACTCTTTTGAGATGTATTCTCCTCCATTATCTGACCTTAGTATTTTGATCTTTCTTTTAGAAAGATTCTCTATTAAGGCTTTTAATTCCTTGAATTTATTGAACACTTCATCTTTTGATTTCAAAAAGTAAACCCAGGTTTTACGAGAATAGTCATCAATAAAAGATACATAGTATACATACCCACTAATAGAGGTTGATGGCATTGGGCCACAAACATCTGAGTGAATGAGCTCTAGGAATCATTCTGCTTTATTGTCTCTCTTCGGGAAGGTGTTCTTGATGTTCTTTCCTTGTGCACATCCATTGCACACTCCTTCATGGTCAACCTTGAATTTTGGTAGACTTGTGATTGCCTTGCTTACATATGGTAATGATTTGTAGTTGACGTGGGCTAATATTCTATGCCAAAGTTCACATGGATTCTCAATGGAATGGGTCAAGGCTGCTTCTGAGTGACCCTTTAGCTTATACAAGCCACCTTCTTCTTTTCCAATAACAATTGCTTCTTCCATGGTTTTTCCTTTAGGCCACATAAGAACTTCTCCATCTATGAAGGCAACTCTGAAGCCTTTCTTTTCTAAATCTGAGATAGAAAGTAATTTCTTTGTCAAACTTGGTACATATAGTACATCCTTCATCTTCATTGGGGTCCCTGAATTAGGTTTGTAAGTTGATTATCCTACTCCTTTGATAAGGTATTGATAATCATCTCCAAGTGTAACTTTCTGGTGGAACTTCTTTTCTGTAAGGAAAGAGAGAATGTCTCTTTGACCCGTCACGTGCTTGGAAGCACCACTGTCTCTGAGCCAAGTGTCCTCACTAGGTGACATTGATCTTGAGAGGGCATATATTAAGACATAGTCTTCAATTTGTTCTTTTATCATCTTTTGTGGGTGGCTCTTCATCTTCAATTGTATGAGCACGGTGCCTCTTGTTTCTATTCTTGTATTCTTCTCGTCTAGCTAGACAATACTTAGCAATATATCCCATCTTGTTACAATGGTAACATTGGTAGGATGATTTTTTTTTTTTCTCTTCTTTGACCTTTCTGAAACTTCTGGAATCTCTATGGAGGGTGAGATTCTTTATGTATGAATTTGTTTTTGGGGTGAGACTCCTTATGAGTTTCTTTCTGGAAGTAAGACTTCTTTCTTCCTCCTTTAGTATGAGTAGCTAGGGCTTGATCTTCATCTGTTGATAGTGATGCTTCTCGGTTAGCTACTCTTGCTTCTTCTTGAACACATTCTTCCCAAAGACTGTCAAAGTGTAGTTTCTCCTTTCTTGCACAAATAGTTTGGATGAATGAATCCCAAGGTCTTGTGAGACCATTAAGGGTTGCCATTATAAGTCCGTCTTCATCTATAGTATCTTCAATTGCTTCTAGTTGTTCTTTGAATTGTGATATTCTGGAGAAATATTCCTGAATTGTTTCTCCTTTCTTCATCCTAGTAATTTTGAGTTGAGTTCTTAGATTCATCTTCTGATTGATGTTCCTTCCTTCATATAATCTAGTTAGGGCATCGAAAATTTCTTTTGGAGTCTTCTTTGAATCCACTTGAGGAATCAAGTGATATTTAATAGAATTTGCAATGATTCTCTTGGCCCTAACTATGTCCATTTGGTGTTTTGCTTTAGTTGCAACATCAACATGTTCTGGTACATCTTCTTTAATGAATCTTGCTAGGTCATTCTCTTCAAGAATGAGTGGAATCCTATACTTCCAGGCACAAAATTTTTCCACACCTTCTAGCTTGTCAACAAGCTTAGTGTTTGCAGACATCTTTACATGGAGCTAGGAAAATGACCAAAAATTGAAAATGCTTAGATTTTAATTTTGAACTTACTAGGAGGTGTGTTTGGCTGAGGCAAGTAGCTTGGTGTAGTTAGATTTCAAAAAATCCAAAATCCCCCCCCTTCAAACTTGACCAGTGGAATTTTGGACTGATACTTCTGGTTTTCTGGTACCGGTGAAAACTAAGGTTTCACTTTCCATGAGTTCTATCCACTGAAAAGATGCGTTGAAGGTGCCAATGAGTTCCCTAGGCTAGGGCACACTTTTCTAGATGATTTTTGGGCTGAAATTCCTCTTCAATAAAAAGCCCTAATTTTCTTGTAGGACAACAATGAAGTTTTTCTTTATCCAGTGAATGATGCTCTCTTCAACTTAGATCTGATTCCATGTTAAGGTTTAAGATATTATTAGGTTTCTTTTCAATTTACTAGATAACCATAGCATAGATAGGATCATTGAGAGAAACACAATCACAAGATACACAACATTTATCCTGGGAAACCCTCATGGGGAAGAAAACCCAACAAAAAATTCCTTAATATAGATAGGCAATACAATGCCAAGACAATAAACCAAACACTAGAGAATATCCTCTACTAAGCAATGCACCTCTCTCTCTTCCTTCTTCCGGCAACTGGTAAGTGCAACTTCCTTCAAACTTGCACACTAGATGAGTGAGCTGAGTGAGTGAACAAATGAGGCGTTGTCTTCCTTTATTTATACAAACTGGCAAGAGATGGAAAGGCGTCTCTTCACTGGGTAGGGCCGACCTGTCTTTCTGAGTGGTTAAAACCACTTTAATTGCCTGGGGGCCGACTTCTCAATTTGCATAATATATTAGGGTTTGACCAATCCACAAAATGGGATTTGGTCAATTACAATGCCCGACATGATCAATCCACCAAAGGGGATTGATCTAATGAATAATAAATGAATAATAGATAGAATACTCTTTGCAGTTACAATATTTCAACATGCAAGAATATTGAGGAAGTGTTTGAGAGAGATTTTCAAGTAAGCTTGAGAGAGGGAAGTTAGGGCAGCAAAGAGGGTGTATTTCCCAGTAGATATTGGGCACAAATCCCAAGGGAACATTTATGTTTGAGTGCTGAGTTATTTTTCTATTGTTGGAGGCCGTATTGTACGGATCCATATAGTTCGTACAACAAGGAGAAGAGGGCATGAAAATCGAGGTAGCATTGGCATGGTTTTCAAGGTTGTTTTGATTGTTTTTCTTTCTGTTGGGCCATACATATCAGCCCGTACAATAGACCGAGGGCACACTTTTCAAGGTGAAGATTTATGGGCAAGTCGTACAATAGTACGAACTTGGCACGTTTGTCGAGGTAGAATTTTGGGGGTTGTTTTAGTGTGTTGTAAGTGGATTTGTCTTGATGGAAATTATATTTATTGCTGCTGATATGTACTATCATGAAGTTGAAAAATAAATCTCTCTCTCTCATTGGGTTTCCCCACATTGGGGCTTTCCCTGGCATTGCCTAAATTTCTGAGTTTTTTTGAATTGAATGGTTGTTGTTCATTGTGTTTATTCTGCTGCAAAATTAGCGATGTGTATTTCTGCATATGGTAATTTTTGAATGTGGGTTTAGACATTTCAAAGTTCATAAAAGACAATTATCTCTAGGTTGCTAAGTGTATGAAAAAATTATTTACTTGCTGATTTTGTCATTTAATTTATACATGGTATCAGAGCTTGGGCTCTGAGTGACAGTGAATAGTGAGATTTTTGGGCAAGGGTTGAAGGGGGAAATCTGTTGTTTGTTTTCCTTTGAACAATGCCAGGGAATATGGCTGCATGTATTAGATTTGAGGATCGGTTGGATTCCATTTCCAACTATTTGCAGTGGAAGGTCCGAATGTCAGTTGTTTTCAAGGAGAACAAGATTTGGAACTATGTCAGTTTTGTTGTTGTGGCTCCCACAATAGACGCTATAGCTTTGGATTTGCATGAGGTAAAGGAGGCCAAATCTCAAAGGATTATTCTAGATGAGGTGAAGGATCACCTTATCCCACACTTGGTTAAGAAGAAGACATCTGAAGAGATGTGGGATGCACTTAAGAACTTATTTGAGGTGAAGAATGAAAACCAGAAGATGGCCTTGAAGGATAAGTTGCATGATACCAAGATGGGTAAAGGGGAGAGTGTGTTTTCTTATCTTACCCAGGTAGCTCAAGTGAAAGATGAGCCGACTGCAGTTGGAGAGGTCATATCAGATTCATAATTGGTGAGGATTTCTTTGAAAGGCTTCGCCAAGAAGTGGGAAGTCTTCGTGAAGTATGTGGTGGGTCGTGAGCATATTCCAGATTGGAGTAGACTGTGGGATGATTTCACTAAGGAGGATATCTGGGAAGGATCTCATAGCAATGGAACGAAGAAAGATGTAGCTGATGAGAATGTTGCTCTTGTTGCAAAAAGAAAGAAGAAAGGAAGTTTCGAGAGGGACTTGAGTAAAGTCAGATGTTACTGTTGTAACCAATTGGGGCACCTTGCTTCTCATTGTCCTGAGAGGAAGAAGAAGAAGAAGGAACATGAGGGGTCTGAGAAAACTGCTACATCAGCCATGGAGGACTTTGCTTCCAAGAATGACAGGGAATTTTCTTTGGTTACTCTAGTATCCAATGTCGGTAGTGGAGGATTTGGGGGTGATATCAGATGAATTGTTGACAGTGGAGCCTCTTATCACATGACAAAAATCTAACAAGTATTCCTTATTATCACAGAGATAGGTCCCGACTGGTGGAGAGTGAAGGTAGTATGGATCGAGCTGTACGTGGAGTTGGAAGGGTTAGATTCTGAATCGAGTATGGAGGATTCCTGGAGCTTGATGGATTTCTCTTTGTTCCAGGGTTGAGGGTTAACTTGCTCTCAGTCTCAGCCTTGAAGGATGTTGGATATTGTACATTGTTCAAGAGGGGACATGTATTTATCTATAGGGAGGGAGAGGACCTGGTGGAACCACATTTGATTGGTGATTGGGTGGGCAGGTTGTACATGTTGCGAGGACAACCTTCTAGATATGATTCAACGTCAGATGAGGAGCAGTAGGCTCCTGAGATTGCGTTGGGCCCAAGGATTCAATCTCAGATTCCGAGAGAAGAGAGGGAGTCTCTTCTGAGCACTGGTAGGAGGCTCATCTGGTGTGATCGAACCGATGCTCAGGATGGAGTGGATTCTTCTAGGAGCTCAGGGTTCATAGTCGCTGTCAAGAGAAGATCTTCTAGTTCGAGTTTTGTGCAGGTGTTGAGGATATCTCCAGGTTCAGAGGGAGCTCCTACTAAGCATAGTGTGATGGGACCAGATGATGGTGATGGAAATGAGTACATCCCTCACTAAGAGGGAGTGTTAGCTTTTTAGCTCGGGAGGTACTCCACATATTTGTCTTGTATGCGGAAGTAACCTTGTACATACACTACTAGACACTTGACTTTGTAATGGGTTTTTATAAAGTTGTGATAAAGTGATTATTTTATTAAAGTGACTTTTTTAAAGTGTACCTTCTAATATTAAAGTGAATTTATCTCATAAAGTGCACTTATGTTATAAAGTGAAAATGTACTTTAATATTTAAAGTGGTTTATTTTGGAGGGAATGAATCATGACCCTTGGTCTTGTAAATACAAGATTAGATGTTGGCCATTAGATCTAGGGTTGGAGAAGGTGAAAAGTCACTTTCAGATTATAAGAGAATGCACTGGGTAGTGTGAAAGGACATTGAGGAAGAGTTTGAGAGAGATTTTCGAGTAAGCTTGAGAGAGGAAAGTTAGGGCAACAAAGGGGGCACATTTCCCAAGAGATATTGGGCACAAATCCCACGGGAAAATTTATGTTTGAGTGTTGAGTTATTTTTCTGCTGTTGGAGGCCATACTGTATGGATCCGTACAGTTCGTACAGCAAGGGGAAGAGGGCACAAAAACCGAGGTAGCATTAGCACGATTTTTGAGGTTGTTTTGAGTATTTTTCTTGCTGTTGGGTCATACAGATCAGTCCGTACAACAGAACGAGGGAACACTTTTCAAGGTACATATTTATGGGTAGGCCATACAACAATACAAACTTGGCACGTTTTTCGAGGAAAACTTTTGGGGGCTGTTTTAGTGTGTTGTAAGTGGATTTCTCTTGCTGGAAATTGTATTTTTTGCTGCTAATATGTACTTTCCTGAAGCTGAATAATAAATCTCTCTCTCTCTCTCATTGGGTTTCCCCACATTGGAGTTTTCCCTGACATTGCCTAAATTTTCGAGTTTTTCTGAGTTGAATGGTTGTTGTTGATTGTGTTTATTTTGCTGCAAAATTACTTAGCAATGTGTATTTCTACATATGGTAATTTCTGAATGTGGGTTTAGACATTTCAGAGTTCATACAAGACATTTATCTATAGGTTGCTAAGTGTATGACATAATTATTGACTTGTTTATTTTGTCATTTAATTTCTATATGGTTCTCCACTAGAGCTCTGAACTCCTTGAACCTGTCAAATACCTCATCCTTGGTCTTAAGGAAATATATCCAGGTCTTCCTGGAGTAGTCATCAATAAATATCACATAGTAGTTGAATCCACTAACTGACTGCACATTCATAGGACCACAAACATCTGAATGGATCAAATCCAAGATCCCCTTAGACCTATGCTCACTAGATGGAAATGCCTTGCGAGCATACTTTCCCAATGTAAAACCCTTATAAGGGTCATGCCTCTCAGCTACAACCTAGGGCATTCCTGTAACTGCTTGTCTCAAATTACCCAACGCACCAAAGTGAAAATGTTCCATCCGTTTGTGGCACAACTCTCCCAAATCAGTGTTGTTGTTGACCAATGATTTCGTTGGCTCGAAATGTAATCTGTACACTTTCTCACTGCGAACCCCAATCACCTTGTCCATCTTGGTTGTTGACCCTTTTTTTCTAATATACACCTTTCCTCCACAGAAGGTAACCTCAAATCCTTTGTCCTTCAGGGTCGAAACTGATATGAGGTTCTTGGTAAGACTAAGAACATATAAAATGTCATCAAACTGGAGTGGTTTACCCGAATCCCTCTGAAATGACATTGTGCCTCTGCCTTGCACCTTATAATGCGCATCATCTCCAAGCTCAATATGAATATTCACACCTCCCTCCTGCAAGATACTGAATAATTCCTTGCACCTAGTCATATAACAAGAGGCGCCACTATCCACATACCAAACATCTGTGACAACTGAGCTCGACATATATGCAATAAGGCATAAATCCTCCTCAAAGCTCTTCACAAACTTCTCTATTCCTGCAGAGGATGCCATCTATGGCTTACACTTTTTCTTTTCAGGACATTGTGAGGCGAAATGTCCAAACTTGTGACATTGAAAACGCTTGACTTTGGACAAGTCAATGTTCTTCTTCTTACTAGAGCATTTCTTCTTAGGCTTTCCCTTGCCTTTGTAGCAAGAACCAAAGCCTCCTTATCCACAACCTGAGACGTTGAATATGATCCACTTGCTTGACCAAGGCGAATCTCCTCCTGCACAAAATCATCCCATAAGCATTGCCAATTAGGGAGCTTCTCTTGAGCTACAATCCCACACACAAATGAGTCCCATGGATTTGAAAAGCCATTTAGGGCTATACGTACTAACTCATAATCCTCTGTGTTAGATCCAAATGCTCAAAGATCGTCCTTGATCTGTGTAAGACGAGTGAGGTAAGGAATCACACCTTCGCCCTTAGCCATCTCGGTACATCACAATCTTTCCTGAAGCACCATAATCCTGTTTTCATTTTTACTTTGATAGAGGCTACCCAAGGCCACCCACATGTCCTTAAAAAACATTTTCCTTGATAGGTATGGGATTATGTGATCCTTTAACCCATCAAGGATTATGATCATTTCCTTTGCTTCATCCTTCTTTCAAGCTCCAAATAAAGTTGCATCCGTAGGAGCTGCTGTTTTATCTACAATATGCTCAAGGACATTATTAACATCCAAGATTCTAGTAACCCTCTCTTTCCAGGTGGGGAAGTTCTGAGCACCTTGAAGTCTATCCTCAACTCTCAAATTCATGGCCATTTTGAAAGTGTCTTTGTCCAAACCCTACACTGTCTCACAAACTAATCTTGTGCTTAGATCTGAAATTGATCTTCTATAATCAATATGCTGATGTTGTTACTCCAACATTCCTACACTCAGATTTGAAATCGACCGATACGATGATGTTGTTACTCCAACAACAATACGATGATGTTGTTACTCCAATAGTCCTGCTCTGATACCATGTGAATCCACTAAAACCAAACAAGATGAACTGGAAACATCAACAATCTTTACTACCCATAAATTTATTCAACACATTTAAATTTCTGAAATTGTTATTTTGCAGTTACAACTAGGTTTTCTTCACAGAAAATAAATAACACAACATAAATAAATCTGATCTACACTGAAGAATATACAACAATCACATCACATGAGAACACCGATGTTTTTGGGTAAAATAACCCCGGAAAAAACCCAAAATGGGAAAACCCATTCTTCAGTTTGCGGATTTTATTATTGCAGCATAAAATATAGAGATCTCTTACATAGCAGATCGAGTTACAACAATGGTTGAGGAAACCCCAACGAAAATTCTTCTCAGCACCTATACGACCCTCTCTAAACCAAATCGAACCCAACAACACAAAATCAACCCAACAAACAAGCTTCTGCACAAATCATACAACCCAATTGCGTTGTCTCTGCATCATACATGCGACTCTCTCAGATCTGTAGTACGACCTCTGCAAATGGTTGAGAAAACTAGTCGATCCACCTGCTATAACTCTCCTCCATCTTCTCTGCAAATCTTCTCCAACAAACCCTCAAGCGAATCTCATCCTCTTGCTGAAACTCACCCTCTCTCAAGTGAATAATGTGCCTTAGCCACCAAGTCAATTTCTTTTATCTCAATGAGTAAGCGAAAGCCCTATCTCCAAAGAGATCAAGGGCTGAAATCAACCCTCACTCTCTCAATGAGATGGATGACCAAGATTAAAATATCGTCACTTCAATTATTTTCACTTTTAACTTTAGAAAAAGTGCTCATTAAGTCAACATTAAAATATAACACATTTAAGTGACTTTTTCCTATGTAAACTTTAGGAAAGAGATTAACACATCAACTTGGCTAAGTTTCATTGTCCTCTACCATGCTAGGATGCCATGCATGGAGAAGACGTTCTGAGTTACTCTTATCAACACCTTCCTGCTGCCTTCAACACCTGAAATCGCCCTCCTCAACTTGTTGCTCCCCCTAGTAGTGTTTTCCCTCCTTCCTCGGCCTCAATCACCCTCCTTCAGCTCACTTGCAATTCACACAAATGAGAAATATGTCCAACTCCACCCTCAACCTCTCTTTTATCTCACCTTCAACCACCATTTTCCTTGACATGTGTGCCCAAGTTTGGGCCTCAATGGCTGAGATTGGGGCACCCCCTTTGGGATGGACCCCACTCTCCACTAAGTGGTGCACCCCCCTTTGAACAGGTTCCCACAAAGCACTCAACGCTCTCATGAGGTGCACCCTCTCTCCTGGGCCCCACAATCCACTCAACGACATAAATTTTGGTGCAAGCCTAAGTTAGACTTAGGTTGAGATAATAAGGTTGATCTGGGTTGATTAAGGTGTCCATCACTTGGCCTAGGACACATAGGCACAATTGAGACACCTACCGAGCTAAAAATCTAACAAAAATCAACACCCATTGCCCAATATTGATGGTCTTGTAAACCAATTGAAGGGAGACATATATTTCAACAAGATTGATCTAACTTATGGCTACCGTTAGGTACATAGCAACCCTTTTGATAATCGGAAAACAATAACTTTCAAAATAAAATGTGTTCTATGAGTGACTCACCATTCCTTTTTCTCTTACTAATGCTACAACCACATTCATGAGAATTATCAATGACATATCTCACCCACATATGAGTAAATCTATAGTGGTATATTTGGATGACATATTAGTCTAGAACAACAATTGGGAAGACCATATTCAACATGTTTAGATCGATCATGACCTTCTTCGACACCATAAAATGCAAGCAAAAATGAAGGATTCCTTAGGACAACGTTCAATTCATAATTTGGGTTTTCTTATTGACCACATTGGTATGCACGCTAATCCATCCAAGGTCAAATTCCCTCAAGATTGACCCACTCCCTATAACATAGTTGGAAAAGCCGCCGAAAAATCATCGACTTTTTAAAAATTCGCGATTTTTTCCAGGCAACGAAAAATCGGCTGGAAAAAATTGTGATTTTTTAAATTCGAATAAGTGGCGACTTATTCATAAAAGTCATGACTTTTTCCTAAAAGTCGCCGAGTTTTTAGAAAAATTGCGGGCTAGTAAGTGGAAATCATGGGGATAAAGCAGATTTTTTGAGTTTTTTTTTGTCATTTGTGTTTTTTGCTGTTGGGTAAGGAAGGAGAAGGGATTGACTCGGTCGAGTAGGTACTAGACCCCACCAACATGAAAGACTTTTTTTTTTTTAAAAGGGTTTGACCAAAAACGTTGACAATTAATGGTAATGTTTTGTCATTTCCTTTTTATCCTTTTACTTAAAGTTTTAACATTACCATTAATTGTTTCAGGATGTTTGAGAGTGGTTCCAACCTCATTGGACTTGATATGGTGAAAGTAGAATTTCATATCCCACTCAAAATCCAGCAGACTTAACAATTTTCAGGATTTCAGGATTGGTAGATTGCAACATTTCATTGGATTCTATCACATATGAGGGTATGGGATTGGCATTTAATCAAGAGCACCAAGCCTTTTATGTACCTTGATGTTAGTGGTATTGATTGTTGAACTCCTCTGACATGGCCTTGCAAAAATGTACCTTTCACTCAAACCAAAATCATTGATTAGGCATGTTAAGCTTTTTCTACCATATTATAAGGCTTCAATTAGGTAGTTTCCTCAAAATTGGGTGGTGTTCACTGATGTGTCTAGAGGATCAAGGTAGAGGCAAAGGGTGATACTAATGATGATGCTCTGAATATAAGCGATGGTGGAACATTGCTTGTCATTTATTTTGTCATTTAAATGTTCTTGCTCATTTATTCATAATGCTTTCTTTCAATGTTTCAATAATTTTTGGAACCGTGATTTTGAATTTTTAAAATATCATTTTGTCATTAAAATTTAAATATTTTATGTAATTTTTAGTAAACCAAGTCATTGAAATCAGATTGGTTCGAGTCAATCCGAGTCCAAGTCCGAGTCAGAGTTAACCATCGATCGATTCCAAGGCAGAGTATGAGTTTTAAAACATTGCATTGTACATCTACCTCATGATGATGAGATACATTTATATATGTGATGTCATTTTGTATTGGTTCTCCACTTTTGAGTCCTTGATTGGACAACTATCAAGGTTCAGGATTCGATATCGACTTTGATGTATCAATTTTTATTTGGCATCCACTACATCATATATATCAGTGCTTTCTCCATATTTATATGCCAATGAGTTTATTTGATGTTGTTGTTGCTTTATATGTTTAAAATTTTGAAAAAATTGAACAGAGTTTGTATTTTTTAATGTTTGTCATGATTTTCCGATTTTTTTCCGACTTTTTCCAAAATGATGTTTTCCTAACCCTTGCCGAATTTTTGCCAATGCCGACTTTTTCAACAGTGCCCTATAATACTATAGATCTAAAGAGTTTCCTTGGTGATATGAATATCTATAGGAAATTCGTCTTGCATTTCTTTTAGATTGCTCAACCACTTCACCAAAGCTCCAATCATAAGCATTTCTCATGGAATGATGCAACAACTAAATCATTTTAGCAACTCAAAGATGACCTTTTCTTAGTGCAAGTGATTTCTCTTTCTGATTTGCATCACCCCTTTGAAATAGAGATCGATGCTTCCAATTATGACATAGGTGTTGTTCTCATGCCAAAGGCTACCCAATTGCATCACTTGAAAACACTTTCTGCTGCAAAACATAACAACAATACATATGATATAGAGTTCTATTCCTTTCAAGCACTCAATTAATGGTGACATTGCATCCTTTGTAAGGAGACAATCCTTCACATTGATCATCAATGCCTTATGGTTTTGAATTCTCAATCTAAGATTCAGGAACAAAGGCACCTTAAACGGGCTTCTTATTTTCAGCTATTTCATCTCATTATTAAGTACAAAAAGGGAATGTTCATCTCATTATTAAATACAAAAAGGGAATTGCTCATAAAGTTGTTAATATGTTAAGTAGACCTCCTTCCAAGGTTTTACACATTGTTAATACCAAATTTATGAAGTCACTTTATTCTTCAGATCCACGCTTTGGGTCAATTCTCACATCTTTACATCAACCTACAATGGTAAATCAAACTCCTTTTCTTAATTATAGATTAAGACTATGGTTTGTTGCACAAATTAAATCAGCACTATGTTCCATCTGGTTGAGCATAACTCACACTCATTTGCGAGATACACTCCTCTTCCTAGGGTGGTCATTTTGGTACTTTGAAGTATGTACAAATATATTTCTATTGGCCTTGTATGAGGAAGCATGTAGAAGCTTTTATTAGAGGGTATGTCTTATGTAGTAAATTTAAATCTTCTTGTACCAACCATTTCTAGTTCCCTCACGACCTTGGGAATACGTATCCATGTAATTTATTAGTGGCTTGGCCACTACTCTTCAAAAGCATGATTGTACATTTGTTGTTATATGTAGATTTTCTAAAATAACTGTCTATACCCCACAACAACTATAGATGCCTCCAAAGCTCTTGAGTTGGTTTTCCAACATGTGTAGTGCCGCATTGCAATTTCTCCTTATTTCGGATTGGTGATAAAGTTTGTCTTTACTTGGACAAACAAAGGTTTACATCTCACTCAACAACGTCTTAAGTTCAAACGTATTCGATATGCTATTATACCATTTTGCAGCAAATCGGAGACAATGCTTTTCAGTTGGATTTTCCTTCTTAACTTGGTATACATGTTGTTGTGAATGTGAACCAACTTAAACTTTATGAGCCATCACATTTGGAGGAATAAGCTGTTATCTTTCATCATAAGGACACTATTCAAGATGTTCAACCTTCATTGGATGAAAATACTCTTCTTGATGTCTGCACACACACCACTATGAATATATGCACTACCACTTATAGAGTTGGGCACAGAGGTTTCTTACCAACTTGAGCTAAGTCGGTGTCTCATTCAACATTTGATCAACACCTCTCGTATCTGCAAGAGAAATTGGGGACAATTTCCTCTACGCAGGGAGGAAATATAATCTTATGGACTATTATATGTTATTGTATATTTTTATGTATTGTATATCTCTATGTACTTTTCTAAAAGTTTCCGTCTTCTAGAAGCTTCCTTGTACATATCTTTTCTTAAAAGTTTCCTTCCTTCAAAAGCTTTCTTTATTATACTTTTATATTTTATTGGAGACTTCATCAATTTTGATGATTATCGAATCTCCCACAATTTTGTACTCTTATATATAGTAATATAAATGAGTGTACAAATCTGTGTACATTGTTGCAACCTCCTATCTTATCATATTTGCATACTTGATCTTGTGTTCTCTTGTGTGTGAATATAGTATTGCCTTTGTATGCATATCACATGATGTAGTCACAAGACAAAATCATGTTTGAAAACCTGGAACCATAAGCATTCAAGAAACTGACTTATTTTAACTAGTTTTTGCTTAAATGTCAATAAAGACAATAAGTTTTATATTTATATATTTGAGCTTGGAATTACACTACTTTCATGATATGGACTACGATCATCTGGCATAAGCACTTTGCTGTGCATAAGTACCCAACTGCACGTTTTTCTCAATGGAAAAACTAAGTAAAAACATCAACATTTTAACCACCTCATAATTCTATGTCTGTATACATGTTAATCCTTATCAGATTGGTAATAATAGACATAGATTTAAGTCTCCTTAAAAAGATAAAACACAGTACCCTGTTCACACTCATAAATTGTAGGGCAGTAAAATCTCATTCATATACTGAGGAATGAAGAAAAACCTCACTCATGCAACTTGCCTGACCATTTGGAGCATTCCCACTACAGTTCTCATTTTTGGTCTCGTGTCCGGGGATGAGCTAATGCAACTGAGAGCTACTTTCAGCATTGAGATCATCTCATTCTGTATTTCGAGGGAAAAGTCTCTGATTCTTGTGTCAAGAATTTGTTTCCATGTTTCCTCCCCTGAGAGTGTCGACTGAACCCACTTTGCAAGATCTATTCCACTGGTGATGGGAGGCCTTCCAGTCAGTAACTCTAGCAAAATGACCCCAAAGCTATAGACATTACCAGCAGCAGTCACTCTCGTAGTGTATGCATATTCTGTAGA
>JZKD02S1801433.1:92100-102778 GCA_000966675.3 Picea glauca
TCCTCCATATTGACTAGGGATTGTGACATAGGTTATTCCATGGTGTCAAGGTGTATGAGACACTTATATGACACTTTACGACACTTAGGGCGAGGTACCTAGGTGTGCAAATTTCATGTGTAACAACAACAAGCTTAACTTGCTTGCCTAACTAACATATTACAAGTATCCTTGGTTTTCATTGTGTCTCGGGTAGGTACCTTACTCTCAGCGGGTCACTCAACTCATTTGGAAACCCTTAACCTTTACTAAGACCCTTTTCCAAGTTCCTTCTATCATTTATAATTGAACTTTAGGGACATCCATCCATACTTATCATTTTTGTAATATCCCCAAGGATGAGCCATGTTGTAATCATGTTTATGAATTGTAAATCATGTTTTGTAGGCTGGTGAGCCGAGTATTGATAAGCTGGTGGGCTTATGTGTTTATTAGGCCAGAGAGCCTAAGTGTTAAAGGCCAGGAGCCTATTTTTGTATATGTAATGTGTAGAACATCAATAAAGATTAAACATCGTTGCGTGCAGACCGAACACGAAGAAAGAGTGATGGGGGACTAAGCTTCCAAAGGGTGGGTAAGGGAAAATGGGCTGAAAGGTTGGAAAGAAGGGATAATATTAGGGGCTTAAGTCCTTGAGAATAATAATTTATTATTATTCCAAAATATATGTGAAATGTATGTTTTTATCCTAAGTCCCTGGAAGGGGCAACGTTTGCAAAAGGGAACGCATGCTGATGGAGCGCATGCAACTTCATGGGCGAGATGTGTTGGCCCAGGCACATGCAATTTAACTCAAAAATTGAGCCATGATGGCGGTTCGTCCTCCATTCTTCCATCGACTGTCTAAAACTGGGAATTTCGTCTGGTCGTCTGGTCTATGCATTCATCCTCCATTCAGTCGTCCGTTGTCTGAACTGTGTGGCTGATGCGTCTAATTTCTGCATGCATACCCTCATGCATCTCTGAAACCCAAAGCCTATGATGTTCTCTTGTGAAGATGATACACCCTCCGTTTGAACCGTCGAGTCTGTGTTCGACCTCTGCGTGGATTGCTTGTCACACATCCTGAAACTGGTGTTACCTGAACCCTGTTGTGTCTTAGTGACCCATTGTCGTTCTTCTAGACGCCCACACCCAATTTCCCTGTTGCTTCTATCACCTGTGAGTTAACCAAAATATGTTGTTGTTGTTGTTATCCTGAACTTGTGGGAATTGAGTTGAAAACTGGTTGAAGAATCGGGTTGTCAGGCCCATGGTAGAAGAGGCAGGTTGTCAGGCTTGTGAGAAGCCCTCTCTAGGTGAGAGAGTCTGCTGGGAAGTGGTTTTCTCCCAAAGAGAGTCCAACACCAACTACAAAGCTCTGAGAATTCCTGATCCTACCTGTTGTCGAGACCCAGAGAGGGGGGTGAAGCACCGATGGACTTTGCTTGTGAAGGTGTATACTCCCGAGTGGAACAGGCATGTGGGGAATGAGAGTCTGTGAGTAGTGGGCGTAAGAAGGATCTTGGAGAGAATCCTTCTGGATGCTTTGTGCATTTTTCTTGTAACCTCAGCCTAGTCTAGGATTCCCTTGCCCTAGGTGGATCTTGGTCCCAACTCAGGGGTGACTCACTGTTGAGCGTGATGAGCAGCGTGGTCTAAGGCTGGGAGGCTCATGGAAGGTTTGCATGTAGTTGGTGGAGTTACAATAATTTCAAAGATAAGTATATGCATGTGTTTAATATTAATTAAAATGCATGTCTGTGATGCTTGCAATATTATCATGTATTCTGTTGCAATGATATTTACTGTTAATTCCATTAATTTTGTATGTTAGCATCAATTATATGTTTACTTTGTGTTAAGTCATTTAACTTCATTTAAATGCATAATATATAAGTTTGAGAATGTTTCCGCGCAGTAGTGTTTCTCGGCCGTGGGGTTGATGGTCGAGGACATTACAATATGGTATCAAATCATGGTTAAAACATTGAGCCTGGATGGGCCATGTTAGTGGAAGTTGAAGAAAAAGTTTTGAAATAATTGTTGTCAAAGTAGACAAAATTTGAGTTCAGAGCCCATAGTTTCCACGCTAATCCTGGATGGGTCGGATAAGTGGTCTTTAGACCCAAGGTTTCGAGAGGAAATTGTGTCTGGAGGACTAATTTCGAACCTCATAATTTTTTTGAGTTCCAAGGGGTTACTTGTCCGTGTTATGAAGCTCAGGAGGAGTAGCGATGAAATAAAACTGCAACCGGCATGGTATTTGACCACAGAGAAAGAGCGCTCAACACTTGGGGTGTTGGAGCCGTAGGATCTGTTCGGAAGGAGAGTCCTTACGACCGTCAGATCCAGAGAAGGTGCCAAAAGGATATCTGGGAAGCCTTTCAAGAGTTTGACTATCAGGAGAAGCAGGGTGCACTGAGGTGCAAACTTCCGAAACCCGAAACTCTGAAACCCTGAGAAGATCTACATTGTAGATCTGGAGAAAAGAGCTCGACCATTGGATCAAGCATAAGAAAAGCTTGCAATTTCAGGAGTTTGGATGCCGGGAGAAGTGGGATGTGTCGTTGCAAAAACTCCTGAAGTCCGAAGTTCCGAAGTGAAAGAGTAGATGTGGTGGGGCCAGATGACGTCGTTAGTATTATGCCATGTGGCATCCTGTGTGAGCAGGGTTAGTGGGGCCCGAGTTTACATAATGTAGTTAAGGGTCGAAGGACCCACAATGGCATTGATCATGATACATCAATATCAATAGCCATGAGACATTGCGGGGACCCAAGTTGCACGGAAGATAATTATCCAAGGTGGCCCCACAATCCAAACTGTGGTTTCACTGAAGGGTTTACGTGTCAACGTTAGAAGAATTGCAGGATGAAAGGCGGGTTTCTCCAAACCATCATTGCATTCCCTTGCAATTGGGAAAACGTTAAGTGATGTAAGGTAATGACGTCAACAAAGTGTCGTGGAAGTGTTCGGGGTGTGCAGATGTGAAATCTTCCAAAGTCCCGAAGTATTGAAACTCAGACGCTTGAGGTTCCACCGCAAGTGTCAGCTGTTGGATGATGGGTAGATGTGGACGGTTGATCCTCCCTATGTCGTGAGTTCATTAGTTTGAAACTCGGGAAGTTGTTGGGAAGTTCTTTGAAACCTACCAGAACGCGAAGTCGTGAAGCGCTCTTTTTGCTAAGTGAGTGGTCACGACCCACGATCACGTGGGTTGGGGATTAAGAGAGAAGGGGATAGAGCCCAAAGGATTGTTACAGAGTTGAGAAGAGCTCGAAAAATTCATGAAATCTGAACATTTCTTAATTCAGATTTGTTTATGAATGTTGTGGGAATTGTTAAGGAATAATGGCATGACAAATTTCGGTTGTCTGCACTTTGTGTTTGTAGAAGTTTAGCGAGTTCTAGAAGCGAGTAGAATTTCCACTGAGTGCAAAAGAAATGGAAGAGACACAGAATGATTCCAGTTCAGAGAACGAAGCTAAAGGGATGGATTTTCATTTGGGATTTGAAGGGTCGAACTCCAATGGGCATGGAGAAGAGATAGATAAGGAAGGGCATATGATGAAGATCATTGAAAAATTGTAGAAAGATGTCCAAACGCGTCGGGCAGATAGCAGAAAGATAAAAAAAGATCAGGAAAAACAAGGTGAATTCAACATAAAGTTGTTAAAGAGTTTGGAGAGAATAGAAAAGAAGTTGGATAAGGAGAGTGACTCGAGCAGAACAGGGAGTCACCGAACTTCCGAGGGAAGAAGATCAAGGACTGTTGGTAAACACCATCATCTCTCCCAAGTTCGCTCCAAGAGGAGGGAACACAGTAGTTCAAGCCCATCTCCTACCAGAAATCACAAGAGATCTGGAGTGGATGAATTGAAGGGAAAAATGAACAAGATTAAGCCTCCTACGTTTGATGGAGAACACAATAAGGAGGAAGATGCCAAAACATGGTTGCTCAGCATGAGGAAATATTTCCAATTGCATAATTATTCCTCTCATGTAGAAGGAAGAATTGTGATGTATCAATTGAAAGGAAAAGCATCCATGTGGTGGGATCAACTTGTGCAGGTGCAACACATTAGAGAGAAATATATCACTTGGAAGGAATTAAAGAGGCATTTCGAGAGGAAATACTTGCTAAAAGATACTATGACAGAAAGATGAAATAGTTCTTTGAACTCAAATTGGCCAGCATGACCATTGATGAATACGAATGAAGGTTTTTGGAATTACTGAATTATTTTCCGTTCATCAAGGATGCGACTGCCAAGATTCAAAGGTATATGATTGGACTGCCACCTTCCATTGGTGACAATATTTAGTATGATGATCCTAAAACTATGGAAGAAACGATAAGGAGAGAGAAATGCTTATATGAATAGCAAAGAGAAAAGCCTACTTTTCAGGAGGCTTGGGATGACCAAAAGAAGTTCAAGAAAGAGCAGAGGAAGAAAGGAAATAAACCTCCCTTTTTCAGAAACAGTGCTCAAGGACAACCATCATTTAGAGAGCTGATAATGGCTGACGTAGGGGAACAAAGGCCAAGAAAAATGCCCATTCAGTGTTGGGGCTGTTAGGGGAACCACAAGTACAAAGATTGTCCCCATAAAAATGGCAAAGTGAGAGTTGTCCATAATGTTCAGCAAGCTGAAACAGTGGAGGACATGGGTAGTAGAATGCCAAGGATCTATGTAGCCCTGGACAACAAGAAAGATGAATTTCAATCACACATGATTGAAATGAAAGGTATGATTAACAACCAACCATTTACTGTTTTAATTGATTCAGGGGCTATCCATAGTTATATAGATCCTAGAGTGGTGGAAATTTTGCATTTGTCAAGAAGCAAACATGAAAGGTCTTGGTTAGTGCAGCTGGCTACAGGAACCAAGAGGAAAGTCACTGAGTTGGTTAAGTCCTATCTTTTGGACATGAATGGACTGAGCACAAAGGTTGAATTGAATGTTCTGCCTTTAGGTTCTTATGACTGTCTAATTGGGATGGACTAGTTGGACCAAAACCATGCCATCTTGGATTGTCATAACAAGGCATTCACTTTAATGGATGAGGAAGGAAATCAGAAAACAGTCCAAGGAATTCCCAGAGTTGTTGTTATTAGAGAAATCTCAACAATGTAGCTAAAGAAGTGCTACAGGAAAGGCTGTCAATTGTTTGTAGCCCATGTGGAGGAAGCATCTAGGGATGAAGTCTCAAAGATTGGAGATCATGTGGTACTAAAGGAGTTTGAAGATGTATTTTAGGATGTACCCAGACTACCTCCAAAGAGAGATATTGATTTCTTTGTAAACTTGATGCTTGGAGCAGCTCCAGTGTCAAAATATCCTTACATAATGAGTATGCCAAAGTTGAAAGAACTGCAATTGCAGCTTGAAGAGCTTCTGAATAAGGGGTACATACGCCCAAGTGTGTCACCTTGGGGTGCCCTGGTCCTGTTCATGAAGAAGAAGGATGGGACATTGAGATTGTGTATCGATGTCAGACAATTGAACAAAGTAACTATAAAGAGCAAATATCCTCTACCGAGGATTGATGACCTCTTCTATCAGTTGAAGGATGCAAAGATATTTTCAAAGATAGACCTCAGGTCAGGATATCACCAGGTAAGGATAAAGGATGAAGACATCAGGAAGACCTCCTTTAGAACAAGGTATGGTCATTACGAGTTCACAGTGGTGCCGTTTGGACTGTCGAACACACCCATTGTTTTTATGTGCTTGATGAATGGTGTATTCAGGGACTATCTAGACATGTTTGTCATAGTCTTCCTGGATGATATTCTAGTGTATTCCAAGTCAGAGGAAGAGAATGAGAAACATCTGAGGATGGTGTTTTAGGTGCTACGAGAGCACCAACTGTATGCCAAGTTGAGCAAGTGCTCGTTTTATCAAGAGAAGATCCATTACTTGGGGCATATTATTTCGAAGGATGGGATAGTTGTAGATCTTGAGAAGATTGAGGCCATCAGAGAATGGTTAGCACATAAAAATGTTTCGAAAGTCAGATCCTTTATGGGTTTAGCTGGTTATTATAGAAGGTTTATCACAGGGTTCTCGAGGATATCTCACCCTATCACTTCCTTGCAAAGGAAGGATAAGACATTTCAGTGGACAATGGATTGTGAGAGAAGCTTCCAGTGATTGAAGCAAATGTTAACCAGTGCTCCAATCTCGAGGATTGAAAATCTGAAGGAAGACTTTATGGTGTGCACAGATGCATGCAAAGAAGGATTGGGAGGAGTCCTTAGTCAGAATGGATTCGTAATTTGTTATGAATCCAGAAAGTTGAAAGAGCATGAAAAGAACTATGCAACTCATGATTTGGAGTTGGCAACCATAGTACACGCTCTTAATAAGTGGAGGCATTACCTCATGGGAAGGAGGTTCGAATTGAGAATAGACCACAACAGTCTGAAATATTTGTTTGATCAACCAACCTTGAACGCTAGAAAGAGCAGGTGGTTGGATTTTCTCTGTGAATACGATTTTGATATCAAGCATATCAAAGGGCAGGAAAACAAAGTGGTTGATGCGCTAAACATGAGAGTACATGAATTACATGCTATAACCATTAGTATGTACCAAACTAATATTAAAAGCAGAATTTCAGAGGTTGTAAATACAGATTTGCAGTACAGGGATTTGGTAGCAAAGCTACAACAAGGTAAGATGCCACAGAAAGTGGAGAATTATAAGTTGGAAACTGACGGAATACTTTTGTACAAAAACATAATTTATGTACCTAATGTCCAGGATTTGAAACTTGTGATTTTTCATGAAATGCATAATGTGCCTTATGAAGAGCACCCTAGATATCAAAAAACTGTGGCAACAGTCAAGAGCCATTACTTTTTCCTAGGCATGAAGAAAGAGGTTGTTGAATACATCGCCAGATGTATGGAGTGCCAGAAGGTTAAAGTTGAGCATAGACCCCCAACAGGAATGATGCAACCTTTACCCATTCCTGAGTGGAAGTGGGAAGTGGTGACAATGGATTTCATCATGGGATTGCCCAGAACCGACAAGCAACATGATTCAATCATGGTGGTAGTGGACAATCTTACAAAAGTTGCCCATTTCATTCCGTTAAAGACTACTCACAAGGTAAGGGGTGTTGCTGATATTTTTATGAAGGAAGTGGCACTATTGCACAAATTCCCAAGACAATTGTGTCTGATAGAGACCTGAAATTTACCTCAAATTTCTGGAAGGGGTTATTCAAGGGGTTTGGATTGAATCCGAACTTTAGTACAGCCTATTATCCTGAGTTTGATGGGCAGACAGAGAGGTTGAATTGAGTAATAGAAGACATACTAAGGATGTATGTGATGGACAAACCATCAAAATGGGAAGACTACGTACACTTGGTAGGATTCGCCTACAACAATGGGTATCAAGCATCATTGAAGATGAGCCCATTTGAAGCACTTTATAGCAGAAAGTGAAATACTATAGTAAGCTGGGATAATCCAGCTGATAGGGCAGTAGTTGGGCCAGAGTTGCTCAAGGAAATGGAAGAACAGATGCTAAAAATTAAGCAGAATTTGAAAACTTCCCAAGACAGACAGAAAAGTTATGATGATAAAAACAGAATCCATGAAGAGTTTAAAGTGGGAGAGCATGTTTTCCTGAAAGTGAGAGCCAATAGAAGTTCCTTGAAGCTGGGAAACTGTGCCAAGTTGGCAGCCAAATTTTGTGGGCCATTTGAAATCCTAGAAAGGATTGGGCCAGTTGCATATATGCTTGCATTACCTACATCCATGAATGTACATAATGTATTTCATATTTCATTAATTAAGAAATGTATACCTGATGCTAATCATGTTATCAATTGGAATGTGATTCAGATGGAGAAGGAAGGTGTCTTTCAAGTGCATCCTGTGTGCATATTGGACCGGAAAAGAAAATAGCCCCATAATCGAGCCATAGGGCTTGTAAAGGTCCAGTGGACTTGGTATGGTCCCGAGGACGTGACATGGGAGCTTGAGGATGGTATGCGGGAAGAATACTCACATCTTTTTGAATATTTTGAAAATCTTGTTGATGCTATGTAAAAGTTGCACAAAGGACAGTGAAAAAATAAGGGGAGGGGATTGTAATATCCTCAAGGACGAGCCCTACTGTAATCATGTTTTGTAGGCTGGTGAGTCGAGTATTGATAAGCTGGTGGGCTCATGTGTTTATTAGGCTGGAGAGCCTAAGTGTTAAAGGCCAAGAGCCTATTTTTGTATATGTCATGTGTAGAACATTAATAAAGATTAAAAACCGCTGTGTGCAGATCGACCACGAAGAAAGAGTGATGGGGGACTAAGATTCCATAGGGTGGGTAAGGGAAAAGGGGCTGAAAAGTTGGAAAGAGGGGCTAAGCTTAGGGGCTTAAGTTCTTGGGAATAATAATTTATTATTATTCCAAAATCTATGTGAAATGTATGTTTTTATCCTAAGTCCTTGGAAGGGGGAACATGTGCAAAATGGAACACATGCAGCTTCATGGACGACATGTGTCGACCCAGGCACATGAAATTTAACCCAAGAATCGAGCCGTGATGGGGGTTCGTCCTCCATTCTGCCATCGACTGTCTGAAACCAAGAATTTCGTCTGGTCTCTGCATTCATCCTCCATTTGGTCGTCCGTTGTCTGAACTGTGTGGCGGGTGCATCTGATTTCTACATGCATACGCTCATGTAGCTCTAAAACCTGAAGCTTGTGACGATCTCTTGTGAAGCCGATACACCCTCTGTCTGAACCGTCGAGTCTGTGTTCGATCTCTGTGTGGATTGCTTATCACACATCCTGAATCCGGTGTTACCAGAACTGTGTTGTGCCTTAGTGACCTGTTGTCATTCTTCTAGACGTCCACACCCAATTTCCCTATTGTTGTTGTCACCCGTGAGTTAACCAAAATATGTTGTTGTTGTTGTTATCCTGAACTTGCAGGAATTGAGTTGAAAACTGGTTGAAGAATCAGGTTGTCAGGCTCGTGGTAGAAGAGGCAGGTTGTCAGGCATGTGAGTAGCCCTCTCTAGGTGAGAGAGTCTTCTGGGAAGTGGTTGTCTCCCAGAGAGAGTCCAACACCATCTATAGAGCTATGAGAATTCTTGATTTGGCCTGTTGTCGAGACCTAGAGAGGGAGGTGAAGCACTGATGGATTGTGCTTGTGAAGGTGTATACTCCTGGGTGGAACATGCATGTGGGGAATACGAGTCCGTGAGTAGTGGGCATAAGAAGGCTCCTAGAGAGAATCCTTATGGATGCTCTGTGCAATTTTCCTGTAACCTCAGCCTAGTCTAGGATTCCCTTGCCCTGGATGGAGCTTGGTCCTAGCTCGGGGGTGACCCACTGCTGAGCGTGATGAGCAACATGGTCTAAGGTTGGGAGGTTCGTGGAAGGTTTGCATGTAGTTGGTGGAGTTATAACGGTTTCAAAGATAAGTATATGCATGTGTTTAATATCAATTAAAATGCATGTCTGTGATGCTTGCAATATTATCATGTATTCTGTTGCAATGATATTTAATGTTAATTCCATTAATTCTATATGTTAGCAGTAATTATATGTTTACTCCGTGTTAAGTCATTTAACTTCATCTAAATGCATACTATATAAGTTTGAGAATGTTTCTGTGTAGTAGCGTTGCTCGACCATGGGGTTGATGGTTGGGGACGTTACAATTTTCCATATCAATCCCCCCTAGGGTCACCAGGATTCCCCCCTGAGGTGATTACTTCACCTCTAAAGTGATGGGAACACCTACCTAAGGTGACAGTGGGTAGGTTCTCTCTAAGTTGTCGCCAATTGGTGGTTGGGTTGGGCTTTGCCCAACCTAGAACTTATGCGATAACATGTGGCAGTGTGTCCATACCCATAGCCTAACCAAGGTCTTTTTTCTTGTTCCAATTTACTAAAACAACATAAGCCCTTGAGATTCTCAAGCATGGATCAAGAATTTGCAAAAATAATATGGTTTCATTTTCTCCATTGTATGAAGGGTTCTTGGCCAACCAAGCAACATAGTTCCTGTGCTCTATTTGGATGGATTCCTAGTGTATTCAAATGCAATTATGGTTATTAATAAAACAAAATTTATCCCCGATAGGTGGTTTTATATGCCATGAACTAGAGACATTCTTTACCCTAGGATTCAACACCTTTTGTATCTTAAGGTCAATCTATCGAGAGACCTTAAGGAGTATGTTCTCATTAGGGTTGGAAACAAGATGATTTTTAACATTTATATCTATCTCACAAACATTGGTTTACATTCCCAAAGTTTGGACCATTGTATCCAAGACTATTTTCTAAAAAACCAAGATGACCCATATGTTTACTAACTAGATGGCATAATCAACAGTCGGGATAAAGTATGCGAAGAAAGATAGAAAGAAGAAATAAGTAGAAACAATCATCAAACATATTGAGTTGGAGGAATCTAATGATACTACCCATTCTAGAGCAGAAGGACACTGAAATATGTGGACAATAGTAGTCTTCATCAACTTGTAAAACATATGCAATCATCCACTAAAAGGAAAGGATGTCATAATTCGCATGTCCAACAAGATAGTATGTACACCATTGGAAACAAAACAAATGAATACCATCATCAAGACATAATAAATTAGAATTGATAATAAGTACCCCATTGCAAAGCCACAAGTGAAAGGAAGGACATCTA
>JZKD02S1801433.1:121164-131850 GCA_000966675.3 Picea glauca
CACGTACCACCACATATCTCCTTCACCTTCCACGCCCTCTCTCTCTGCGCCAAAATTTCTGACGCCCACGCTCATCTAGTGACCTACCGATCCCGTTCATCGCCCCAGCCTTGTTAGTCCCATCCACGTCCCTCCTCCTGGTCTCCAAGCATGTGTCGTATCCTGATGAGCTGTATTAGTTGCCTCGATCGCTCTTCCTCATTAGCGTTCACGTCTACCCGCTAGTCTTACTGTGAATTCTCCAAATAGATCCAAATGGAAGAATGAGAAGGCTTCCACGTCCTGTAGGTGAAAATTTGATTGGGGCCTTTCCAGATCCCAATGAAGCAGTTATTGAAGCAGTTGATGGTGATTGGACATCGTTTCCACCATAAATAGAAAATCCAGACAAGGACTGTAAGCTTGTCAACTCATGTGCAGACCCATTTTGGAGCACGATTGCGTATGAATGAAGTTCATGATTGTCCAGAGACTGCATGCGTAGTCTTTCAGTAAGATTGCAGGCATAATGCCTTCAATGCGATGAATCGTGCTTGCTATTGTGTTTTGTCTCCGAGTATATGTAGGCATTTTTTCCATTTTTGTAGGGGGTCTTGGGTTGAGCAGAGCTCCCATTTTGTAATATGTTTTAACACTAGAGTTGTGCCTGGTTATGTAATTGATTTGAGACTTTTAGTTAATAGAAGTCAACTTCTTTCCATCTCTCTGTAAACATTGTGTTAATACACTCAGAATTGGAGGATCGAGTCGAGGGTTGTGATGTTGTAGGATGATGTAGGTTTGATCACTGCAATGTTTTCACCATTTTTACTCAGTTTCCTATGTTGCCTTTTTCCTTCTCGCACTGAATAGCTCGGAATTGGAGGATCCAGTTGAGCTGTTGCAACTGCATGGTGATGAAGGTTTGATCATTGTGCTATTGAAACTGTGTCTTTTGAATACACATTTCAGTGTCTGAAACCTGGGCTCGAAATCATAATCGAGCCTAAGTTTATCTTCTTCAAGCTGCTGGAAGGCCTGATGCCCATAGTAGTATTGTTCTCATTTTTCCACCAAGTCTTCCTTCTGCTCACCTTAAAACTCAACTCACTAACTGAAGTTAATATGGCCCTCACTTCCCTGTGCATTTTTGGCTTGGTTTTGTGTTGTAACATCATTCTAGTGCTAAGTTTTGTCCACTAACCACCTCCATTTAAACCAACCTGTGACATATAAATTGATGGCTATCAGGCTTACCTCAGCCACAATCCAGAGGTGACTTTTGGTGCTAACAAAGAGAATCCATTGGTTGTATTGAGAAAGAGAACTTCTCAAAGAGAGAAGATGGCATCGAAAGAGGGACTTTCTCATGATGAGAAAGAGTTTCGAAAAAATTTCTTTGCCATGTCGGAGATGATGAAGGTTTTGTATGAGGATTACTTGGAACAAAAGAGACTGAATCTGGGTGAATCTTCAAAGGGAAAAAGTGAAGAAGGAGAGGATCCTCCTCAAATTCTTCCTTCACCTCCTCTTTCACCTCCTCCTTCTCCTTCTTCTTCAAGTTAAAGTTTTAAAAGCACCGCAAGAAAACATCAAGAAAACATGTCCATAAATATAAGAATGAAATGCATTTACTAAAACTTGATGTGAAATTTGAATTACCCATGTATGATGGTGAAGTTAATGCAGAGAGACTTGACAATTGGGTCAGAGAGATGGAGGTTTATTGCAGTGTGCAACAAATCAAGGATGAGGCAACTCAGATCAAGTTGGCATCGCTTAGACTTGTAGGCACAACACTCATCTAGTGGAAAAGAAAGTTGCAAAATGGCACGCAACAAGTGAGTAATGTATGTCCATCATGACAAGTTTTTATTTCTTCACTTAGAAAGAAATTCTATCCTTTGGGTTATAAAGAGAAAGCGTTAATTGAATGGAAATCTCTTAAAATAAGAAAAGGACAAACAATGCAAGAATACACAGATGGCTTTCGTAAAATGGCATTGATGTTAGATATTCCTTTACATACCCAAGAAACTCTTATGAAGTATATAGGAGGTTTACCTACACATATTCAAAATATTGTATTCATGTTTGGACCTACTAATATTGATGAAGTTTCTATTCAAGAGACATACATTGAGGTAGGGAAAACAGGGGTTGGTGTATCAGGGGAATCGTCTTCAAGGAAAGAGGACAAAAGGAAGTGGAATGGCAAGAAGGAAAATTCAATGGCAAGAAAGGAAGATAAGCCTTCTTGCAAGCATTTCAAGAAAGAGGGGCATGATGAGGACCATTGCTAGCAATTGCATCTCGAGAAGAGACTGAAGTGGTTCAAAGAAAGGAAATGGAGGAAAATAGTTGCAACAACGACACGACCAACAGACTTGGGATCAGATTCGGGTGATGAATATAAAGTCTCATTGGTTGGTTGGATTTTATGCTAGAAGTAAATTGTTTCACATAAGGGTCATTATGAGACATACTAAGGTCGACACATTGATAGATAGTGGATCTGAATCTAACTTTATTTTGGAGGAATTGGTTAACAAATTGGGATAAAACACACAGATGTATCATAAGCCTTACACACTTAAATGGATAATAAACAATCATCAATTTCACATAACAAAGCAATGCACATAAAAGTTTTCAATTTCATCTAAGTTTGTGGATGAGGTAACATGTGATGTGGTGCCACTCAATGAATGTGGAATGGACTTAGGCAATCCTTACTTGTATGATCATAAAGCAATCTTCTACAGGGAAAAGAATCAATATCATTTAATCAAAGTAGGCAAAGAATATGTGGTTCATGCTCATCATTTAAAGGAAAATAAATCTCTTCAAACAATGGAACAATTAAGAAAGGTAGCTTATGCAAGAAACACACCTATAATTGTTTCAAATCAAGTAATTGATATTAAGTAAGAACATGAGATGATTGTAGAATGGAAAATCAATCACACTTTGCTTCAAGATAAGCTAATGCTATGCAAGTATTACAAACATATTATCTCATTTGTAGTCATATTTTTGATGCTATCATTAGTAATGTTGTCAACATGGATGATAGTGGCTTCAGTAAGATGTGACAGAGTACAAGTGGCTAACAATATGATGTCAGTTATCATCATTGTTTTACAATTGATCTTGATGAGACAGGTGCACAAGACAGGGTTTAAAGATAGAGAACAAGTCAGGTGGCCTAAACCACACTTGATGACTAGTGAATAAGCTTTTGGAGGACCAAAAGGTACTTAGTGGGGAGGTGTGATCCTGAATTCGATCTCGAGACCAAAATGGGTCTAGGAAGGCCTAAAAATAAAAGTTCTCAGAATGGCTTCAAAACAGACGTGTGCGTAGGCCTCATTGATATGAACCCAACGCAACTTGAACGGGCTCAAACGAGAATTGTATGCTCCAGATATCATGATTTGTTTGTTTTTTCAAACAGGCAAAAATTTGATGACTGTATAGTCCCACGTGGAAGCTGACTGTACAGGCCGTACGACCGTACAACTAACGTGGCAGGGTACAATTGTCGCTGATGTTGTAATACAAGTGGACAAGTCAGGGGGTGACATGTGTCATCACTGCAAGGTTGACACATGGCAGGTCTGTACTACTGACATGGCAAGTCCATACAACACATGGCAAGGGGATGACGTGGCAGGTCCAACACATGGAAAATGTGCTGATGTGGAAAGTATGCTCACTGGGAAAAGATCGTGACATGTGGGAGAATGAGTGCTTGACATGTGGCAGATTATATGGGCAAGTGGTATGGTGCCACGTGGCCCAGACATGGGTTGCCACGTGGCACCCCTCTATTGGTCATTTTGGTATGGTAAAAATGTTTGGAGTTCACCATATTTGAACCCGTGACCTCTGGTCCGGGAAAAAAACTTGGCAAGTCTGGCCTAGCCATATCGCCCTTGCATTAGGTCTTAACCTATGGTGGCACCGAATGTATTTAAGTTTGAAGGGTTGAATATACGGGCGGAGTAAGGATTGGGGCCTAGCCCCAACCCCTGACGTTACCATGTGATCGATGATATATGACCACAACCCAGTCTAAAAATAGTTGGCATGGTTATGGATATGCGCTAGCCCCCGGATCCCGGTCACATCACCGTCCTATATGACTCAGGGCTGTAGAACATGGCTACACCAGATTGGAGGGTGCACGCGCGTAGGACTAGGGCGAGACCACATGACTTAGAGCCAAACAAAAAGGAAGTTAGCGCGTCAGAAGATTAGCCTGAGGCCACATGGAGACCCTCCATACAACCAGTAGCCCGAGAAAAATGGGTTGCACCCATAATATGTGACATAAGCGGGTTATTTGACATTATTATATGGTTTTTTATTGATTATTCAACAATTTTTAGAGATTTTTGGCCAATATTGGGGGATATTGGGCCCTTTTTGAGGCTAGATCTTGGGGGGAAGTTGGGAGATGGTTACCAACTTTAGGCCTATAAAAACCAGAGGTTCTCGAAGCCATAGAGGAGGTTCAGGATAGGTTTATGTTGAAGATTTTGCTAAGCCAAAGCCATTTTTATGTACGGAAGCTATTGAGGAGAGCACCTTTGTGGGCCATTTATGGGAGCTCCGGTCATCCAATTTTAGTGCCGTCAATTTTGCTGGGTTCTAGAGATCTGGTAGAACAAGACCTGATCAATTTGTAACCTTTTTGGCACTTATGTGATGTACTTTTAAATATTTTGAAAATAAATAAGAAAGCCTCACCCATTGAGACAAAGGCCCGAATATGTAGGCAAGATTGTTGAACTCCGTTATCACATTGGGGTTTATGGTTTGTTGTTCTTTATGCTCATTTCTAGATTTGTATATTGCTTGATGGTTATTATGTTTCCTCTTTAATTTTTCCTCTTTCAATAACTTCCTAAATGGTAATTTAACACATGCATAATAACTCAACCACAGTCATTTAAAAGATATTTTCGGATCCCAGGCATGCCACATCACTGTGATGTACATGGTCCGTTCAATCGAATTTGGACACTTCGAAGAGGGAATTTTGACACTTCGGTTCTTTGGTGTTTAACACACCTTCCTACATCCTCAAATCTCCCGAAGTCCCAAAGTTTCGAAGTTCTATAACTCCCACCACGTACTCCAGCCTTCGACGCTTCGGTGTTTGGCCTGTGCACCAACATGTCAAATATACCTGAGTCCTGAGGTCTCGAAGTTCCTAAGTTTTAGACTCCTGAAGTAAGACTTCACCGAAGTACTTACGTTGTCCTTCCACTAGTTGATCGAATAGTTGGGAAGGGTCGCCAATGGATCCTTAGATCAAAGGCTCACATTGCTCCCAAATTCTTCCCCATGATCTAACGGTTGGAAGGATTTTGCCACTTCGGGGATTCATGAGTTCACAACCCTTATCGTTCTTAACCCTTCGATTCCCCGAAGGTGTAACGTCCCCGGCCATCAACCCACTTGCTGAGAAACACTACTACGCGGAAACATTCTCATACTTAAATATATGACATGCATTATTTATAAAGAATAAGCATTAAATAAAATTAAGACATTTGACATGGATTTATTGTTGTCATACATAATTAAACAGAATTAACAACAATTCAAACTTGCAACGAAATACATGATAATATTACAAGTATCACAGAACATGCATTTTAATTAAGTACATAATTAAAACACATAATGATACTTATCTTTGAAATTGTAATACACCACCAACTGTGTGTAGACCTTCCACGAACCTCCCAGACTTAGACCATGCTTCTCATCACTCTCAGTAGTAGGTCACCCCAGAGTTGGGACTAAGCTCCACCGAGCAAGGGAATCCTAGGCTAGGCAAGGTTAATAAAAGACACATAGTTTATGAGGAAGTATTCTCTCCCAGGATCTAGTTATTCCCACTACTCACAAAATCTCATTCCCCACATGCTTGTCCCACCCTAGGAATATACACCTTCACTATCACCAAGACAGTCCTTCGACTGCTAAACCTCCCTTGCCTTGGGCTTCAACAACAGACCAGACCAGAATTCTCTGAGCTCTGTGGTAGCTACAGGACCCCTTCAAGGAGTTCTCACTTCCTCTGTGCACTCTCTCACCTAGAGAGAGTCTCTCACAAGACTGAAAACCTACTTCTTCAACCACAACCACCTCTCTCACCTAGAGAGAGTGTTGCACACAGGCCTGACATCCTACTTCTTTAGCTCTGTTCCAGCACAAGGAGGCCAACAAGGCTCAGTAAGGAACATATGACGATAGCCAATCACACTTAGCTAAGGGAATGCATGGCCACAAAAACCCAGAGTTATCACACACATGACATAGACAATTGCTTAGGTTTCACATAAGATGTAGGTCAGCTTCAGAGGTGCGTGGCTATGCAGAGGTACATTGTAAAGACAAAATGGTTCTCGGGAAGGATTCCAGTGAACTCAGGAGGAGTATGGAAGAATCACATAACGACTCAGGTGATGGATTTTGGGTCTCAGGGGGATGCGTGAATGTTGAAAAAGACAAATACAAGGGCCAAAAAATTCACAGGAATACACCAGTCGACTTCTGGTTCTATTTTTTAGGATTGTGTGACAGGAAAATTAAGTAGAGGTCATTCAAAGACTCCCAAATAGTTTAGACAGCCGACGACTGAATGGAGGATGAACCCCCCTCACAACTCAATTCTTGGGTTAAATTGCATGTGCCTAGGCCAACACATGTCGCCGATGAAGCTGCATGCACTTTATCAAGTACACGTTCCCTTTTTGCACACGTTGGATTTGCATGCATTGACCCTCCCAAGAATTAGGATAAAAATAACATGTTTTGCACATAGCTTTGGAATAATAAAAAATTATTATTCAAGGACTTAAGCCCTCAAGCTTAGCCCCTCTTCCAACCTTTCATCCCCCTCTCCCTTACCCAATCTTAGGAATCTTAGTCCCCCATCACTCTTTCTTTGTGGTCAGTCGACACACATCGATGTTTATATATTATTAAGGTTATGCATATTACATTTACAAAAACAGGCTCCTGGCCTTTAACACTTAGGCTCTCCAGCCTAGTAAACACATAATCCTACCATCTTATCAATACTCAACTCACCAGCCTACAAAACATGATTACAACAAGGCTCTTTCTTGGGGATATTACAATCCCCTCCCCTTATTTTTGTATTGTTCTCAGTGAAACTTTCACACAACATCAACAAGATTTTCCAAATCTTCAAAAAGATGCGAGTATTCTGCCCGCATAGCATCCTTATGCTCCCATGTTGCGTCCTCAGGACCGTACCAGGTCCATTGGACCTTTACAAGCCCTATGGCTCGATTCTAGAGTTGTTTGCTTTTCTGGTTCAATATGCGCATAGGATGCACTTGTAGGACACCTTCTTGCTCCACATGAATGACATTCCAATAAACTACATGATTAGCATCAGGTATATATTTCTTAAGCAATGAAACATGAAATACATTATGTACAGTCATGGATGTAGGTAATGCAAGCATATATGCAACTGGTCCAATCCTTTCTAGGATTTCAAATGGCCCACAAAATCTGGCTGCCGACTTGGCGTAGTTCCCCAGCTTCAAGGAAATTCTATTGGCTTTTACTTTCAGGAAAACATGGTCACCCACTTTAAACTCTTTGTGGGTTCTATTTTTATCAACATAAATTTTATGACTGTCTTGGGCAACTTTCAAATTCTGCTTAATTTTTAGCATTTGTTCTTCCATTTCCTTGAGAAACTCTGGCCCAACTACTGCCCTATCAGCTGGATTATCCCAGCTCACTGGAGTATTGCACATTCTTCCATAAAGTGCTTCAAATGGGCTCATCTTCAACGATGTTTGATACCCATTGTTGTAGGCAAATTCTACCAAGTATAGGTAGTCTTCCCATTTACATGGTTTTTCCATCACATACATCCTTAGTATGTCTTCTATCACTCGATTCACCCACTCTGTCTGCCCATCACACTCAGGATGATAAGTTGTATTGAAGTTCAGATTCATTTTGAACCCCTTGAATAACCCTTTCCAGAAATTTGAGGTAAATTTCGAGTCTCTGTTAGACACAATTGTTTTGGGAATTATGTGCAATCATGCCACTTCCTTCATAAAAATATCAGCAACATTTGTTGCCTTGTGAGTAGTCTTTAGTGGAATAAAATGGGCATCTTTTGTAAGCTTTTCCACCACCACCATGATTGAATCATGTTTCTTGCCTGTTCTGGGCAATCCTGTGATGAAATCCATTGTCACCACTTCCCACTTCCACTGAAGAATGGGTAAAGGTTGAAACAATCCTGTTGGGTGTCAGTGCTCAGCTTTAACCTTCTGGCATTCCATACATTTGGCGATGTACTCATCAATCTCTTTCTTCATGCATGGCCAAAAGTAATGGCTCTTGACTGCTGCCACAGTTTCTGGATATCTAGGGTGCCCTGCATAAGGCACATTATGCATTTCATGCAAAATTGAAAGTTTCAAATCTTGGACATTAGGTACATAAATTTTGTTCTTGTACAAAAGTATTCCATCAGTTTCCAATTTATAAATCAACACTTTCTGTGGCATCTTACCCTGTTGTAGCTTTGCTACCAAATACCTGTACAACAAATCTATATTTGAAGCCTCCAAAATTCTGCTTTTAATATTAGTTCAGTACATGCTAATGGTTGTAGCATGTAATTCATGCACTCTCCTGTTGAGTGCATCAACCACTTTATTTTCCTTCCCTTTGATATGCTTGATATCAAAATCATACTCACAGAGAAACTCCAGCCACCTACTATGGCTAACATTCAAGGTTGGTTGATCAAACAAGTACTTCAAACCATTATGGTCTGTTCTTAGTTCGAACCTCCTTCCCATGAAGTAATGCCTCCATTTCTTTATAGTGTGTACTATGGCTGCCAACTCCAAATCATGAGTTGCATAGTTCATTTCATGCTCTTTCAAATTTTTGGATTCATAATAGATTACGAGTCCATTCTGACTGAGGAATCCTCCTAGTCCTTCTTTGCATGCATCTATGCACACCACGAAATCTTCATTTGGATCTGCGATCCTCAGGATTGGAGCACTGGTTAACAATTGCTTCAATTGTTGGAAGATTTTCTCACATTCCTTTGTCCACTGAAATTTCTTCTCCTTCCTTTGCAAGGAAGTGATAGGGTGAGCTATCCTCGAGAACTCTACGATAAACCTTCTGTAATAACCATCTAGACCCATAAAGGATCTGACTTCTATCATGTTCTTTTGCGCTGACCATTCTCTGATGGCCTCAATCTTCTTAGGATCTACAACTATCCCTTCCTTCGAAATAATATGCCCCAAGTAATGGATCTGCTCCTGATAAAACAAGCACTTTCTCAACTTGGGATACAATTGGTGCTCTCGTAGCACCTGTAAAACCATCCTAATATGTTTCTCATGCTCTTCCTATGATTTGGAATACACCATAATGTCATCCAGGAAGACTATGAATTTTTTTTCTAGATTTTCCCTGAATACACCATTCATTAAGAACATAAAAACAATGGGTGTGTTTGATAGTCCAAATGACACCACTGTGAACTTGTAATGACCATACCTTATTCTAAAGGCGGTATTGATGATGTCTTCATCCTTTATCCTTAATTGGTGATATTCTGACCTGATATCTATCTTCAAAAATATCTTCGCATCCTTCAATTGATCGAAGAGGCCATCAATCCTTGGCAGAGGATATTTGTTCTTTACAGTTACTTTGTTCAACTGTCTGAAATCAATACACAATCTCAGCATCCCATCCTTCTTATTCATGAACAGGACTAGGGCACCCCAAGGTGACACACTTGGGCATATATACCCCCTCTTCAGAATCTCTTCAAGCTGCAATTGCAACTCTTTTAGCTCTGGCGTACTCATTCTGTAAGGAACTTTTGACATTGGAGCGACTTCAGGCATTAAGTTTACAGAGAAGTCAATATCGCTTTTCGGGGGTAGTCCTAGTACCTCCTGGAATACATATTCAAACTCCTTTAGTATCACATGATATCTAATACTTGACACCTTATCCTTAGGTGTTTCCTCTACATGGGCTGCAAATAATTGACAACCTTTTCTGTAGCACTTCTTTACCTGCATTGTTGAGATTTCTCTGATAGCAACAACTCTGGGAATTCCTTGGACTGTTCTTTGATTCTGTTCCTCATCCAGGCAAGTGAATGCCTTATTATGATAGTCCAAGATGGCATGGTGTTGGTCCAACCAGTCCATCCCAATTAGACAGTCATAAGAACCTAAAGGTAGAACATTAAATTCAACCTTTGTGCTTGGTCCATTCATGTCCACAGGACATGACTTAACCAACTCAGTGACCTTCCTCTTGGTTCCTGTAGCCAGCTGCACTAACCAATACTTTTCATGTTTACTTCTCTAAAGATGCAAGCTTTCCACCACTCTAGGATCTATATAACTATGGCTAGCCCCCAAATCAATTAAAATAGTAAATGGTTGGTTGTTAATCATACCTTCCACTTCAATCATGTGCGACTGATATTCAACATGCCTGTTGTCTAGGGCTGCGTAGTTCCTTGGCATTCTATTGCCCATGTCCTCCACTATTTCAGCCTGCTGTACATTGTGGACAACTCTCACTTTATCATTTATGTGGGGGCAATCTCTGTACCTATGTTTTTATTTACAACCC
>JZKD02S1801433.1:174459-211519 GCA_000966675.3 Picea glauca
GGGAAGGGGAGGGATATAAGTGACACTAAGAGATAGGTGAGACTAGGAGAGGTGGGCATGAGGGGAAAAGGAGGAGGATGTGAGAAGAGGTAGATCATTTCCAGGTCCTTGGGACACATACCTTCTACTCAAAACCACCTAGTGGCATTGACATCCACAATAATAGGCCAATGATACTCTCAAGAGGACATGTGTGGTTGTTCTAGGCATCCTTCTTGGCCCCATATGGATATAAGCTTCCTTTAGGGCCTAACGTTCATGTTTCCTCCCCTAGCCATGTCCAAGGCCCTGAGATCCATACCCTATGCTAAAAAATGATAGTGGTATCTATATACCTACTTAGAGGAAAAGTGAGCCCTCAATAGGTCATTTGTAGTCATTCAAAGTGTCGTTCTTGGCCCTAGAAGCCTATACGATTAATTTTGGTCCTAAATCATGGGTTTGTTTTCCTAACCATATCTAAGTTCCAAAAACTCCTACTCAATGTTCAAAAACTCATAATGTTGACTATCCCCATCAAGGGACCAAGGATACCCTTGAGAGGTTCTTTGTAGTGGGTCAACATGTTGTTAATGTCCTTAGATGCCTACAAGCTTCCTTTGGCACATTCTTGTTAGACCCACCTTATGAATGCTTAGTACAAAAAGCACATGTGCATTCTAAGAATGTGCACACGCTCTAAAACATGTGTGTGTTCCTTTCATTTCATTTTTTTTTTTCTAGTGGGAGTGGCAACTCTAGCATATGTGTTTTATGATTTGGTTGCCTCAAATTAGGTTCAAAATGACAAACCTGGTGGTTTGGGATGCAAATACATTAAAACCTCTATTTTTTTGAATACCTCTCAATATCTCTATTTTTGACGTTATTGTACATAGGCTACACAAATCCGTTGTCAGTGAAACTACAAACACATATAGACTCGACAATGCAAATTTGAAATATATAATAATAATAATAATAATAAGATTGTTTATTATTTTTAATATATTTTTGTCTTGACATATATCAAAATCTTAAAATATATATATTTTTATTCCTACTGTAAATTTTTATTACATTAACCATTTCTAAAATAAGTTATATGTCCCACTAGTACATACTGAGATCTACAATCTAAAAATAAATAAAAAATGTTTGATATTGTTAAGACCCTCATACCCTACACTAACACAAGACCTTGTAATTTCAATGATATAATGACTTTCATAATTTTAAAAAATATAAAATTAACATTATAAAATTTGAGAAAATAGCACTACACAAGAACAATGTGTTCTCTACAACTCTACAATTTTCTTAAAGGAAACTCAATTGTTCAGGTACTCAACACCTTCACTAATGGAAACATACGAATTATATTTTGCATGGAAAATAACATACCACTATTAGAAAAAACAAAATTTCACATAGTCATACACAAATTCTATAAATAAAAACTATGTATACAAAAGTTAATTCAATATCCTACATTTCATCTTTTTACACCATCTTCAAATTCATTGTGAAAGTACCTCGAAACATCCCTCCAAGTTAACTGATTGTTGTTTTTCCATGTTTACATCGCCACTACCACGTCATGAGAGACCATCATTAACTTGCACCCACCATTAAATATATTGTTTCAAAAACGGATTTCCATGTTTACATTGACACAAACATATTATGAAAGACCATAATTAACTTGCACCGAGCCTTAAATACATTGTTTCAAAAATACATCTATATAGTTAAAGATAAAAGTGTGTGAAATGCCATACCTCTATATAATACCTAGTTAAATGATTTATCATCAACATATTGATAAGTATTTAGTTATTGACCCCAAAAAAACTAACATTTAAATGAAAATATAGATGCGAATTCATATTGTATTTTGTTTCATGTTATGAATTCCATTTACAAACATTATACATTATGTACCATTGCTTTATACAAAATTAATAAACGCAATTCGTACTTGTCCAATAATATATTTTTTTAAACATCTTAATTTTCACATTGAGAATATATCACGAATAAGATAAGTTCTTATGGAATGCATACAATAGCAAACATCTATAAAGAATTTGATTTGCAATCCCTTATATGTTATAATGCTTAGTGTTTGATATAAATTTTACTACAAATTAGCAAGATTGTATTATAAACATGGCAATATTATACATGCAAAGAAAAATTGAAAGCTTTTGTAAATTTTGTTTATAATAATTACATTGGGAGGCAAAATCTAAGTATCATCGTTTCTCACCAAGTATGCTGTCTAATTTTTTTGATTAATACAAATATAAAAATAATAATATGTATAACATGATTTTTTTTAAATAACTATTATAAATTTAGTATAAACTATTTATAAAAAATATTATTTAATTTTAAATTTTTTAATAAAAATAAACTAAATATATTTTTATATAAATTGAGAAGTCAATCTTGAAAAGACATTTTTATCTATATTGCAAATTTGAAGCATACAATATGGAGTAAAATTAATTGTTAACTTTACTCCATACCTATTAAATGCCCAAATCTACAATCTAAATAATAACCAAATCCACAATCGAAATAAACTCAAACGCTTAAAAATATGCCACACAGAAAATCAAATATTGTTTACCAATTCTTCTCTACTTTCATGTGGAAAACACCTTCTAGTTACATTGAGAATATGTCACCACTAAGATAAGGTCCTATAGAATCTATAGGATAACGAAGTCCATTTCTGATTCAACATTGTTTATGCAATGCAATTTATTATTAACAAAAAAAAATTGATATACAGTGTCTTAAATGCTTAATATTTTTATAATACTAATGTGATATATATTGTTTTAAACATTATTATTAACAAAGAAATTTGATATACAATGTCTTAAACATTATAATGCTTAATATTTTTATAATGCTAATTTGCTTAATATTTTTATAATGCTAATTTGCTTAATATTTTTATAATGCTAATTTGATATACACTGTCTTAAACATTATAATAATGCTAATTTGATATACATTATTTTAATGCTTAATATTTTTATAATACAATGCATTTTTTAAAATTATAAATGACATGATAAGAAATAAATATAAATTTGATGGTAAAAGAGTAAATTTATGTTAAAATACCTCAACAATGATGTTATAAATAACGTGATATCAAATACAAATTCTATTGTAAATTCACAAGCTCATATTATAAACATGACAATATCAAAATTGGAGACCAATTTTGCTCACTGATTAAACACACAATTTTCTTCTTAAAAATTCTAATACAGACAGAATTCTAGCAGCAACTATTCACTGCTGAATGTGTGTATGTAAATATTGATTATAAACACACTCATCGTAGAAATTCTAAAACAATGCAAAATTTCTTATATAATTGTGTATCTAAATGTTGTTTATTTTCATTATATCTTAATATTTTATATCTAAATGTTGTTTATTTACATTATATGTCAAACTCTATAATTAATTTTTCATGATTGAAGTTACACGAATGTAAAGGACTGTTGATGAAATGGGGAAACATTAAGCATCATGTAGTGAGTTAATGATTGAAATGTGCATCGAACGAATATGATGCACCAAATAGTTAACCATTGATTGACTCATTGCATGGTGCTTAATGTTAGCCGAAGAAATGGTGTTATATCTTAATCTGATATGTGTTGAAGCTTGTGATAGCCCACAATATTGAATGTGTAAATGACCTTGATTGGACCATCATACACTTTTTCATCTATCTTGGTACTTTCTAGGTGGAAAACATTGGAGGAATCAACTTGCAGGGCCATTTTAGCGACATGTCCTAGTTTGGAAAATTGGGGTCCAAAACCTTTCAGATTCATTTTGAGGCATTATATGACACTTTTTGGTGTTACATTGTCCACGACTCATGCACATGCCCTTGATGGTGTTCTACACTTCGAGACCTTTCCAATGTTGTGTATGCAAAAGTTATGGCTCCCACAAGTTGACTTACCTTGTTGACCACAATGATACTAGTGGATGCCACGTCTGCCCCCGTTACTCACACATATAGGGCTAGCCACATGTCGATTTTCAAGAAGATACTAGAAGGTCCAAACATGATCATTAATTGAGGGTCAATGAAGTAAAAACCCTAACCATAAACAATTATTAGGCTATGTTAAATACCAGGACACAAAGATAAGACAATGTCAAAAACAATTCCATGGTGAGTGCCTCTTTCCTTATACTTGAAAAACAAATACCAAAACATAGACCTCACAGACCTCACCTTCTTGCTTAGTTTTCTCTCGTATTGAGTTTTTTAGGATACATCTTTGCATAAAGAAACATGGTCTAAAAAGATGATTAATGTGATTAGTTTAATAATGATGGATTAGGTAAATGCTTACTTTATTTAATGATCGTGGATTTTTACTATATATGTTCGTGGCGTGCATGGCTTGCATGGCATGCAGTTTAATTTACTGCTGCGTTTTTATGTTCTTCTTCTTCAAATCATATGTATCAACTATTCGATCTCTTGCAATAACAAAACGCATGCACAGATTCGATCTCTTGCAATAACAAAACGCATATGCACAGATTCGATCTTTGATTTTTGGAAAATATGTGAAATATAATGATGGATTTGGTTTCCGATTCGAGTAAGACGTCCACACACCTTACAATGTCTACTCCGTTGTAGTTTAGTTGGTTAGGATACTCGGCTCTCACCCGAGAGACCCGGGTTCAAGTCCCGGCAACGGAATTTGTACTGTTTTAAAATATTTTAAACATTGCCGAGATCTTCTAGGTATGAACAGAGGTGCTGCGAAGTGTCTATTGATTTTAAACATTGCCCAGATTATTTGGGTTTTAAAAGATAATCCACTAAATAAAACATAGAACCAGAGAGAGGTGCGTCTGCCGGGTCTATTGCTTGGAAGGCAATTATCCTAACCGTTGGACTACAAACGCCTTTCTGGAAAGAACTCTTAAGAAGGTGAAGACTAGCTATAATCCTAACTGTTGGACTATAAATACTCTGACTTGGAATTATTCTAACCGTTGAATTATAAACGCTGTCAGTGTAACTTGCAAACCACAAAATGTGATAGCGGATAGATGCCTAAATTCCCCCTCCCGTGTTTCAACTGTTTCGTTGCACTCCTCAAATCCCAAATCTCACGCAAACGAATAAATATTGAGAGTCAGAAACTTGCTGTTATTGTTAACGTGATGTGGTCTTAGGGTGACAGAAGAGATACATGTACAGAAAGACAAAGCTTTGGAATGTTGCAACATTGATAGATAAAAGTTTTTAATATCAATTGGGTGTACTTTGGATGATTGTGGGAAATGATAGATATTTTTCGCACCAGATTTAATTTTTATAAATAATATAACAAACAACATCGCTATTAGTTGATTAAGCTTAATTTATTTTATTTTGGTTTAATATATTTCATTTATTTGAAGAGATTACATAAGACTGTCTATGAATCAAAGTCTTATAGTTTTTATTTTGGCATAATTTTATTTTTACAAAATCTGTTATAATAAACTGAAATATAATGGATATAATTTCAAAGACTTTTATGAAACCTGTCATATCTAAGTTTTAAGATACTATACGGACATACAAAAGTTTGCTTGTGCTAGCCTTGTGAAAGCCAGATGAATATACCTAGATGTTGTATAGAGAAATTGTTCTAGAACAATATATCTAGTCCAATTTCTATATGATGATATTGGCATAGAGAAGTTGTCATTGGCATGAACCAGACCTACTACAAAATCTTGATATATTATATCTACTCTATATAATTGATTAATCTTGAGGGCGTGAGTACATAATGCATATTAATATATGCATAAGGAGGACTTGGTTAGCTAAATATTTCAGGAATTATAGTATGATGTATTGAGCTTTATAGAACCACATATTTTACTAAGAATATTATGATGTATCAAGTTTTATAGAGTTTATTATTGTAGATCAAAATTTTATTATAGAAAGTGTTTTTAATGAAAAATTTTGTATGCATTGAGTGAAATAGGCAAATGTATAAATTGAATAAATCTACAATGTCTTTAATGCATATGGAGTAATTAGAGTAGTATTTAAATTGACTAAATTTAAAATGTTTTTAATCATTTAACTATTTCATCCGTAATAAATTATCGTCATTTAATCATTAATGTAATGATTAAAATCATTTAAAATTATGCTAGGGTTAAGGTTAGTATTATGCTAGGGTTAGGGATTGTATCAAGTATGAACACTTCTTATTTAATGCAAAATCTACAACATATATGACCTAAATTGCTCTTCCTTCTGTTGAGTCTATTGGCGTTCATCAACCACATAATTTGTGGTCGTGCTAGTTTAAGATTTGTTATGACGAACTTTTTCAAAACAATATAAGTGAACATGATGACACACCATTGACTTATATCATTGGCTCATTGTCTCACTCATATTGTGCATTCCATGATGAATAGTGTGCATCAAACACATATGATACACYAAGCAATGAACCAATAATTGACCCATTGCATGGTGCTTAATATTAGTCCATGAGATGATGTTATATACAACTTTAGTGGGCCTAATAGTTAAGAACATGTGTTTCTTTTTTGGAGTTCACATGTTCAAATCCAAGGAAGGTAGAGTATGTATACCTTTATAAACTTTAATAGTGGTAAGGTTTTAACACATTTAAAAAAAAAATATTGACAATTTGTCAAAATAAATTTGTTACCCCTTGAATTCCATCCCTGACCACCGATCAAGTATCCGTAAACGAAAATGCCAATCCTAAACATTTGGCAAGATATGATTGAGGTGTATTGGTATGTTGGAATCATGTCAAATATCCCATTCAAAGTTATATGGTTAGAAGTTTGAAGACTATGGGTTGACTAAGAAATAGTCAAAGTTTATGGAAGAAATTCCTCGCTAAGGAGTATTTGTTTTAGTTGAAAAACAATAAAGGTTATTTAAGTGACTCTTATCATAATATGAGAAGCCACAAGAAGACGCAAAAACAAACTACATGAGCACATACATTATTCCCCACTATCTTTCCCTTTTAAATCAGTGACTCCATGGGACATCCAGTCTCGCCTGTGTGTACGAGCCCAAGGGGTTCATTTGTTGGGTCATCACACCCTTGGCGGTTATTGAACGGTATTTTCTCGTTTTGACATGTTCACTATGAACCATTCACAAGAGATAACATTGACAAATAACGTTAATGCAACTGCACCTCATGGAAACGAACTTACATGAAGAATAAGCCATATATATATATATATATATATATATATATATATATATATATATATATATATATATATATATATATATATATACACACACACAAAGTTTATTTTTATTTTTTTGTTTTAATGTTGAGATGGGTTATTTTTGGTTAAGTTCAAAAGATTAGTTTTATTGATTTGTTTTAAGGTGGAGATGTTTTAGATTCAAGTTTAATAGAGTATTTCCAAGTTAGGTTCAAGTTTAGTAGAGCATTTCCAAGTTGGGGTATCATTGTGCACTTAAGTGTGGAGCAAATTGTCACAAAACTCAAAGTACATCTCGACATAAGTTGGGGTATCATTGTACAATCAGGTGTTGCACAAATTTTGTGAGAAAACTCAAAGTACATTCCTAGAGAGGGTGGTGTATCATCGTGCATTCAAATGTGGCACAAATTTTGTAAGAGAACTCAAAGTACATCGCTAGAGAGGTTGGGATATCCACTCAAGTGTAGCATAGATGCACCCCAATGGTACATATTATAGTAACCGACCTGAGTGGGCCTAATAGTTAAGAACATGTGTTTCCTCTTAAGAGGTCACAGGTTCAAATCCAGAGGGGGGTAGGGTATGTATACCTTCGTAGACTTTACCAGTCAAATCGTTGGGCGGAGGGGGGTCCCTTGTCCCACAAACAAGGGGGTCTCATACACCAATTTGGTGTGCTGGTTTGGTCGTGACCTTAAAAATAAATTATTATTATTATTATTATTATTATAAATAAGGTATGGTAATGTTATGGATAATCCAATATTTAATACATATCAACAAAGGAGTGTTTCTTGTATTCTCAAACATCTTTAGTTCTATATATTATTGTAAAGGGGAATTAGTTCCATGAAAGATCAAGGCCAGGAAATTGAAAGTTATTAATACCTTATCCCATCCTTATTTGATTGTCAATGTTATACCAAGCGTACCTTTAAAGTCTATTAAGAAGATTTGAAATAAGTTGTTATGCTTTATACAAGGTCACTGATACTTTTTAATAAGGCTTATGGCTCATTTTGAGACTACTAATACTAAAAGGTAAAATATTCGAGGCTAAAGAGTGTTTTTGAAATTTTTATTGCAACTTAAATGTTATAGAAAATCTTCTTTATGGATATAAATAAGACCTTATACCCATTTATTTAGAACTTTGTGTAAATCAATTCAATGCGGTGATCACACCTAAATTGAGGGATCAAGCATACAATTAGCTTGATGAAATTTTTTTAATTGAATTTATGCAGTGTATGAAAATTTTCAAATTTAATCAACTTACAATCTAAGGATTTTATGTCCTTTGTGATTTGAACTTGGGTTATTAATGTGGCAACACCACATCTCAACCTCTAAACCATAACCCAACAAACCTAATTTAACAATGTTAAAAACAAGTTCCATAGGACATATAAACTTTTTCTATAATGCCTTAGTTCTAAAAAGAAAAAAAGCTTGGAATAAACTAAAAATACAATAAAAATATTATTTTTATGAACTTCACCTAAAAACTTGCGATGGACTAAAATAGCCTAAACTAAAATGAATTACAATAGTCTTCCATTATACATCTATTGTCATCTTTACACATTCATTTTAATTCACATAAATGATATCCACCTTGTTTTGTGATGTTATTGCTTGTGATAAGACGGAAAAATAATCACTTTATCGTCTTCTATGTATCATATAATTTAGTTTAGTTTGAATTTAATTTTAGTTTTTTTATTTTAAAGTCCATTTGTGGTTGTAAATGGCCAATGAAACAATTAGAAAGTACACACTAATAGCATTTAGAGTGTTAGAGACCGTTGTGAGAATTGTAAAAGAAATAAGTAAATAAAAGGAGTGTCAAAACATATATTATTGAAACTTAGAAAGTCTAAAAGAATAAAATGGGGGAGGATGCAAAGGACATTAAAGAAGAATTTCAAAATCAACAAAAATATCCACCGTCAATTTTTCTAATATTTAAGGCCGAAAAAATGCGTGTAATGAGATTTTTGACATCCACTAGCATCCTAAAGTCTACACCCCTTGATTGACCAAGTATTAGAGTTTTGTTCATGACACATCTTACAGTTAGAATCATTTTGATGTTGAAAGCATGGAGTGATGAGCCTAGGGTGAAAAATGTAGCAAGAGCTATCACTAAGAGTTTTATGTCGAAGGTGGAACATCTCATGAAGAAGCAAATAATTACATCTTTGATCATTGCATTGTATGAAAACCCTTAAGAAGCCATCTTTAGTGAGAGTCCCTAAAATATTCAATGATAACAACCAAAAATTTCATAGTATATAGACAATCTAAGGATGAAATGGTCTTCTAACTTAAGTTCTTGCATAAATAGGGAATTGATGCTCCCTTTGAAGATGCTGGACTATCTTTATGCATCATTGATGTGAATAAGCCAAAGTTGGGCTAAAGAGACTCTCAAGTTACAATGTAGTAGGGATCCAATACATCTTGGAGTCCAAATAGGATCATCCTTGAAATGCATGTAGACATGAAAATGGTGATGAGGTTTTGGAGTTATGCGCTCTTTGGGATCATGCTATTTTGATTTTAAATAGGCTTTGCATATTTCTAGTAAGATACCTCTATTAATATTCCTTTTAGTGAAATGGGGTATAGATGGAGAACTTTAAGGGGGAAAGATTCTCAATATCTAGGTTTACATTTCGGAGAGAAGAAGCTCTAACATACCAACGATTTATAATCCCTTGTCTAGCAAGTTTCATAGAGGATTGGAGAGCTAAGTCAAGTTATCTATACACCTTGAGTGAGATCTCTCCATGCATCAAACACATGCAGCATGGTCACAATATGAAAAATCATGGAATAGAGAAGGGGAAAGGCATCCAACTCAACTAAACTCATAAGGTAAAATTGTTTTCTCTACACATGTTTTGAGAGCATAGTAATGAGTGCCATGCCCATGTGATTCTAAATTGTTTTCCTTAGTTGTGGGCTCTCAACCCTCACAATTATAAAGGAGAGAAGGTGTCATCATGGTGTCAAATAAGCATATCGTAGTCTAAATCGAAGCTATAAACATTCATTCCAAGGTTGTAAACATTGCATACCCTCTATTAGACCTTTATTTTGTTGTCAAGATAAGCATGTCAAAACTAGAAACATTCTTTCCAAGGTTGTTAACACTGCATACCCTCTTCAACCTTTATTTTGTTTTCATCATAAGCATGAAAAATGGACACAAAAACAATGCTCCAAGGCAGGACACGAGGAGTATAGGATCAACATTGGCAACTCGACAATTGCATAATTGAACATAGGTTGGGTTGGGGTAGGGAGTCACCATTGTTAGATTTTTCATTAGTTTTGTTAACATTAGGTTTACCATAGCATTTTTATCTTCTTTTAACATTCAATAATAATATACTAAAATATATAAGCAACAGATAAACAAGCATAAGAAGACATAAAGATTTATCCCGGGAAAACCCCAAATGGGGGAAAAACCTAGCCAAATTCTCTTAGAGAGAATCTTTCCAATATTCCAATACAACCATGAACAAGCTCTATTCACAAGAGAAAACCAACAATGAAGAAACCTTGATAAAAAATACTTATCTTCTTCTTGTCAAACCCTAGCGAGGGTTGACAACTGAGTAGCACCACAAAACTTGTGCAAGATAGGCACATCACTAGAGAAAGATAGTGCACCACAGAACTGACACAACTGGAAAGTGGTAACAACAATTGTAACAACAACTGCAACTGCAACTATGACTACAACTGCAACTGGCACGAAGAAACTAGGAAACACCACACAACCTTAGCACAACTCCTCCAAAGATAATGCACAAGAGAGATCACCAAGAACCACCAAGAATATCCTTCCCCAAGTGGGGCACACTCTCCAAGAGAACTATAAGCCATCTAAATAGAGAAACTACAACTGCAAATGCCTAGTGCGTGCTGTAGAAGGAGAGCTTCCTAACTGTACAAATGAACTAACCCAGATTAGTATTTATACTAATCTGGGTGTATGTTTGGCGTCGACTTCTTATTCTGGGTCTTTATTATTTTTGTGGATCGATTTCTCTTCCTGGAAATTATATTTCCACTTTATTATTATTTCCCGAGGTATTATATTTTACTTTATTCTTTTCTGAGGTGTTCTTAAACTATTCAATGGTCTTCCTTTGAATTCTTGGAATATTATTCTTCTCTAAGAAAAGTTGTCTAGGAGGGAATACCTCTCATAGCTACCAAAACATCAACACTCCCTCTTATCTAGGGAGGTATTCTTCCACAATGTCTTTATCTAGTAGTCCACTGACTACTTTGCACACAACTAGTAGCACACAACTACTACCATGCCATTAGTAGCTCCATCATCTGCCATAGTCTATATGACTATGTTTCAATCAACTAGTAGCACTAAGATACTACCATGATCTCCAACAATCAACTAGCATCACAAAGATGCCACCATGTTGTCACGACTACATAGAGATCAACTAGTAGCACTAAGCTACTACCATGCTATCCAGTAGTCTCTTATGACTATGCAATAATCAACTAGTAACACTAAGCTACTACCATGTCATCAACCATAATCATGATCTGCAATCCACTAGTAACCGTAAGACTACTACCATGTTGTCCAATAGTCTCTATAACTATGCAAAAATAAACTAGTAGCACTAAGCTACTACCATGTCATCATTCATAGTTATGATCTATGTGACTATGCAACAATCAACTAGTAGCACACAACGACTACCATGCCATCAACCATAGTCACAAACTCTATGACTATGCATCAATCAACTAGTAGCACACAACTACTACCATGCCATCAACCATAGTCATATCCTACAATCAATTGGTAGCTACAGAAGCTACCACCATGTAGTCCAATAGTCTCTATGATTATGCAACAATCAACTAGTAGCATACAACTACTACCATGCCATCAACCATAATCATAGTCTGCAATCCCTATGACTATGCATCAATCAAATAGTAGCACACTACTACTACCATGCCATCAACCATAGTTATAGTCAATGTCTCTATAACTATGCAACAATCATCTAGTAGCACACAACTAATACAATGTCATCATCCATAGTTACAGTCTCATCCAATAACATGAAGCTACTCCCATAGTCCTCACGACTATGCGTGTGATGTTTCTTCTCTCATCAGGTCCAACATTGCATTACCCCTTCAGTCACCTCACATGACTGATCTAGGGAACCCTTGGCCAGAGGGGTTATCTGAAAAGAGGAGAAACAACACACCTACCTCTCAATAAGGATGGACATTCTGCATCACGCTAATCTTGTCTCTAAAGTACTCATACTTCACTCTAGATAGAGGCTTGGTGAGAATGTTCACTATCTTCTCATTCGTGGATATGTACTAGAGATTTATATCTCCTCTTTGCACCATGTATCGGATGTAAAGGTATTTGATCTCTATATGCTTCACACAAATTTGATTATCATAATATATCAAAGTTGGCTCCAACTTTAGATCAAATAACTCTGAAGCAGCTTATGAATCCACACTGCTTCACGACTTGCAACATTGGTTGCTATATACTCTCCCTCTATTGTACTGAGTGCCACTGGTGTTTGAAGCAACACCTTTATGTGCTTTTCTGGTCCACTGCACTCCCTACCTAGCCAAAGTCTATATAACCCTGTAGCTTCACATCTCCATTCGATACATATCTCTATCCATATCCAAATGTACCATGTAGGTACCTCAACACATGTTTTGCATCTATCCAATGTACATGTGTAGGCTTAACCATGTACTGAATCAAGGTTCTCACTGAAAACATATGTATGTCCTACTGTTAACCAGGTACATCAAGGATCCGATCAACTATCTGTACATCGTGGGATCCACTAAATATGAATATGAACCACTCAAGAGCTTCATATTCATCACCATCAGTGTGGCCATGGACTTGCAGTTCATCATCTTGAACCTATACAACATCTCAATTGTATATTTTCCTTGGCTAAGGAAAATATCATCTGGTCTCTGCCACACCTCCAATCCCATCAAATCCATATCCTTCATTTCAAACTCTAAAGTGAGTTCCCTCTTGCACGCATCTGTGAGCTTCTCATCCCCTGTAAGAAACAGGTTATCCAATATGAAGGGGAAACCATCCCCAAGCTCATCAAAATAATTGTCTGGCATATCCTACTCTGAGTTCCTTCTTAAGCCCGTACAAATCCTTCTTCAATATGCAGACATGAGACTCCTTCTCATGTATCTTGTGGTTTCTCTATGTACACTTCTTCTAGATACTAGAGTAAGTGTCTCGTCATAATATTCTCCCTCTTGATGGGATAATCTTCTAGACACAAATCAAGATTTGTACATCTCTATGCTACCATCCACAACATGATTGATCTTTTAGATCAACTTGGAAGTCACCATTGACTTCCCTTATGGTCTTGAAACCAAGAAAAAATCCATATCCCAGTTCTTTTGATTGGCTTCCTCCTTTGTCACTGAAACAAGGGAATCCTCCCAGGAGGTATCATATCTCCTCAAAGGCTCTGAAGCTTCAATATCACCTCCTCAACTCATGGCACTTGTTTGTTAGTCTTGGAAGACGTCTCTCTCTCCCATCTAAACCTGAGGAGGAATAATTTATAAATGAAATTCTCTAAGGCATTGACTCTCTCTGAGATCAGGCTCACTTTGAGTCTGTATGCTCCCTTTGAAGCTTGACTCCTTCTGAGTCTATATAAACTCTGGAGCCATATTCTCCCTCTGCATGTGTTGACCTCCTCTGAAGTATGATCTCCTATGAACTGTCTTGGGGAGGTTGCTCCTTCCTACTAGATCTTGAGGGATGACTCCCTCTAAACTCTAACTTCTTCTGAGCTTGGTACTTGGTGGGGATACCTGCCTCACCACTAGTGGATCCATATCCTCCTCCTCATGATATGGCTCATCAATGCCATATATCTATATCCCCTTTGCATCCTGCAAAGTATCACTGGACCATGCTGGTCTCTTCCTTGTCATTGCAATGATTCTGGGTAGGCCCTTCTAGCTCTACTTACTCTTCCTGATGATCTGAAGAGTGATCAAATGAACTAGAGGTATATGTATGGTCATCTTCATAGCCTTCTTCTCCTTACAATCAATCTCCATATGAGATACTATGTATCCCACAAAAGTACCCTTCTTTCCATAAGGTTTTAACTTCATCCTCTTCTTCTTTGGTACATGGATGTATGCAGTCGTGTATACAACTTCTTATCTGGATAGTCTTCTCCATGTCTCAAACTAGAGACCATCTAATATGTTTCCTCTTGAAACTGTCACTATAGCTCCCTCTCAGATTTATCACCTGTTACCTACTCGGAATAAGAGCAACACTAAGGGAAAACAACAGACAAGAATAATACTCTTATAATAATAATAATAAAAACAAGAACGGGAACAATTGTCGCAGTAGCTCCTTCTTAGAGCTATTAATTGTGACCCGCCTGGAATAAGATCCAAAACAAAAACAAAATAAGAACAACACTCTTCAACACTCTTCCAGTGTTGTGACTAATCATTCCTCCATGGTATCCTGTCCGAAACAAGAAACAAGAACAACATCTCCTAGAGGAGATAAATTTATCTTGTAAACATGTGTATCATTAATACTGAACAATGAGATTTTACTTAATGGTTCATCATACCAACAATATTTAAGTGTTACTAAACATTTGATAGTAATAACAGTAATATAACTCTAAAGACTGTTATTCTAGTTACAACACTTGCTTATGCTGCAACAACATAAAATATCAAACCTGATATGAAAACCTGGAGTCTAGTTGTTGATGTCCCATTTGAGTTGTTCTATATTGTAGAAGACATCGTCACCATTGCCTCCAACTCTTGGGATTCCTCTGAGTGCACTAAATCTAAGATCCCTTTGGATATACTATCACTGCTTGGATAAATGTCCTCTTTTTTTCCAAGTGTACGTCTCCTGCAAACACACTAATGTTATATACAAGTACACCATCCAACTTTGTATTCTAATTTGAGATCTTACATCAATAAGAAAAATTTATAATTCTAAATCAAAAGGTTCAATGTCCAGGAAAACGTCGACAAGCCTAAAACCCTAAAAAAATCAATTTTGACGGAAAGACAATCTGAGAAGTGCAATAGGTACGCTAGAGTAGGGCGATTTGATCAGTGGTGGATTTTTTCCCAATCAAATTTATAAAAAGTGCTCAAGGATCTTGACAAAGAAAATTGTGCATTGATAAATTGCATGTGTAGCTGCAGATCTCAATAATGTGGAAAATATCACGATTTTCCTTCCAGCGATTAGACTGTTCTGAAGGAAACCTTCTCTGATACCATGTTAGATTATTCATTAGTTTCGTTAACATTAGATTTACCATAGCATTTTTATCTTCTTTTAACATTCAATAATCATATACTGAAATATATAAGCAACAGATAAACAAGCACAAGAGGACACAAAGATTTATACTGGGAAAACCCCAAATGGGGGAAAAACCCAACCAACTTTTCTTAGAGAGAATCTTTCCAATATTCCAATACAATCATGAACAAACTCTATTCACAAGAGAAAACCAACAATGAAGAAACCCTGATAACAAATACTTATATTCTTATTGTCAAACCCTAGCGAGGGTTGACAACTGAGCAACACCATAGAACTAGTGCAAGATAAGCGCTTCACTAGAGCAAGATAGTGCACCACATAACTGACACAACTGGCAACTGGTAACAACAACTGCAACTGCAACTGTGACTGCAACTACAACTGACATGAAGCAACTGAGAAACATAAAAAAACTCAGTGAAAATCCTACAGAGATAGTGCACACGAGATATCACTAAGAACCACCAAGAATATCCTTCCCCAAGTGGGGCGCACTCTCCAAGAGAACCAGAAACTAGAAATAGAGAAACTGCAGCTGCAACTGCCTAGTGCATATTGCAGAAGGAGAACTTCCTAACTGTATAAATGAACTGACCCAAATTAGAATTTATACTAATCTGGGTGCATGTCTGGGGCCGACTTCTTATTTTGGGTCTTTATTATTTTTTTGCGATGAATTCTCTTCCTGGAAATTATATTTCCACTTTATTTTTATTTCCTATGGGCCGACTTCTCTTCTGTGGTCTTCTATTTTAATTTATTCTTTTCCGAGGTGTTCTTCAACTATTCAATGGTATTCCATTGACTTCTTGGAATATTCGTATTCTCTAAGAAAATTTGTGCAGGAGGGAATACCTCCTGTAGTGACCAAAACATCAACAACCATTTCTACATCTTGTCCTTTAAAGGTAAGAATAGTATTGGACTTCTCTTTCTTAGATATGTTGAAGCATGTATAATCGTCATGTTTGCAAGTTTAACCTAATGACCATGGTTATCAAAAATCAAGCCTGATGTGCCTAGTTGTTTTTGGAGTCTTCCAAATCAATGGGATAGGAGAACATTGTCATCCACTAATGGTAAGATGGAAATGAAAACCTTATAAAGAAAGAAACCACTAGAATCTCCTACAAGTTGTTATATGAGATCTTTTAATTCATCACTATAAAGTCCGAGGGTGGGTGAGATGGACACCCTTGCTTTACCGCTATGGTGTTTTTATATGCAATATGTGTTTCCCATCTCAATTCGAACTCCCAATAATCATCTTGCAGAGTCATAACCAAAGAAATCACAAGGTTTGGGGCCCCAATACCCTGACACTCTTGAATATTAGGTGTCTTAGAACTATATCAAAGGCTTTGTGGAAGTCCACAAAACATAAATATATCTTGTATTTCCTTTCTTTCGCTTCATCAATGATGGTTGTTAGTCATAAAATATGGTCACAAGGATGATGATTCCTTATAAAACCTACTTGTACTTTATCCCACATCTTCTTCCTATCTACCCATTTGGAAATGAAGTCACATGGTGTTCCAACAATGAGTTTAGCCATAGTGTGCTTGTTGACGTTTGAATCCATCAGGACCGAAGAGACAACCTCATGAGGATATAAATCCCCCTTCATTTTTATAGAGGTGGTACTCCTCTTTGGATAAAAGATATATCTGTGATATATTGGATTAGTAGAATGATAAGGAAACAAACCCTAGATATTTATTGCTTGAATTTACTCAATAAAATGGTTATTCAATAACCTAATCTGATCTTTATGTGCAGCAAGAAGTCTCTTAACCATATAAAATATTGAAGGAAGCCTTCAACATCAGAATTTCTTTGTGATGAACATCACATACACAATCTTCTTAATCACATACAAATGCATCCATATTTTCTTCACGAGAAGTAAGAGAGAATAATTTGATCATCTCAAAGAGTTTTAAAAKAGTAATTCTATTAAGATCAAAAATAGAATTTGATAGATCAATTTCAAATATCTCATACTTAAGACTGAAAGTTACAAGATACAATCGAAATCAACCCCAAAGCAATTCTTTGTGGAGTTTTATTCATGAAATATGTTCTTCATTAAATTTTTTATGAGAGTCATGTATATGGCTGTAAATACTCCATGATCATATAAATAAAGTCTTTTGAAGAATACAAGAAGAACACTCAAGAACTCAACTTTGTGCCCAATTCAAAGATTCAAGCACAAAACTATGAGAAATGTTGTAGAAGAAGGGAAAGAATGGAGAAGATGAAGATCTATTTTCATTGATCAAAAGATTGGTTGTATATTCATGGTTGTACTGTCTTCTTCCTCTGATATTCTTCCCCGCCCCGCCCCTCTGATAATTATGATTATTGACCCTTTGATGATGCCCTTATTCTCTTTTTAAATGAGATTTTCTAACTACTTGAGTAGTTAGGGTTTCTTCCTCTCTTGAATTTCTTGTACACTTTTCTTCTTGAAACATATTATTTAATTAGTGCCTCATTTAAGTGATTATTAATGAATCCACATCATTATCATTCATATCTTTAAAATGGGTCCCTTTCCTTTTTTAATAAAAGTTTTTAAATAAACTTTATTTTCAAAATTCAATTAATTGTCTTTTAAAGAATGGGATTGTGTTTTAATTTTCTAGAAGTGATAATCAACTCTTTAACCATGGAAATTGCTTCAGATGTGATCTTCATCATCTTATCTTTCCAATGATATAATGTTTTCCAAAATCTGTCGCCCAGATCTCTATATATGAGCTCGTGAAGTTGAGTTGTCACACAAATCCATTAAAATGAAGCTAACTGATATTTCAATTTCTAAGAAAAATGTGGCCACTTTCAGGACTTCAAACTTGTACCATCATCTTCTACGTCGAAATACATTTCCAATGGCATAAATTTTTCACTATTCTGACACCTAGAGCTCAAGTTATGACTTCTGGAAGATTATGGCTCAGGAACCGTCAATCATATGTCTTGGGCAAATGTGAGCCCTTGATCTTGGATCTTCCCTCCTTTAGTTCAAAATTTGAATTTTAGTGTAAATCCCATCCCAGATGCATGGGAAATTTTAAGTTTTGAGTACATATATAGAAAATTACTTCATGTCTCTTATGTGGAAGAAGAGGAGAGTATAGAGACCATAGAGTTCGACCCTTAGAATATTGATGAATAAAATAATAATTTTAGAACCCCGTCACTATCCACCTCATGCCCAGTCACCATCATGAATCATGCCTATTCATCGCCATGTGTTGGAACCTGGTTGGATGCCCTATATTCCATGTTTCACCATCCATTAACTTCCATGTGACACCATTCCTTGATCACCATGTGGCACCATTCCACGTTGCAAAGTGTCATGAACTTATTGGATGCCATGTGTAACAATCTTATTGGTTACCACTTTATATGATTAAAATAATTCTTGGTATAAAGATTAAGTGGGAAATTAAATGATAGGGGGAAGATATGGGTAGTTATGGAAGGAGAGAAATGAGGGGATAAAAAGTGAGGGGATGACGTAGGGTGAGGTAGGGGTGGGGTAGTTTGTAGGCAGCGGGGTGAGGGAGTGAGGGAGGTGAGGGGGTAAGGGAATCCGTGAGTCCAAATAGGAATGAGGGAGTGTGGGGGTGGGAAATGTAGGTGGAGGAGGTTAGGGAATGATGTAGGATGAGGTAGGGGGAGGGAAATGGGTATGGTGGGGAGGTAAATAATGTCTGGTTGTCAGGTATGGGGTGATGGAAGTGGGTAAGTCTGCGAGTCCAGAAACCTACGAACTCGATGAACCCAAAAATTTATAAATTATTTTAAGTGTTGAGAGTATGGAGTGGGGGAAGGTGAGAGGAGAGGAAGGGGAAGAGGGTAAGGAGTGTTGTGGAGAGTTATGGTAGGTGCCTGCGAAAGTATGGAGTAAGGAAAGGGACGAAGAGTAGAGCATGGAGGGTGTGGTGAGTGAACCCACCATGTTATAAATTGAAGAAATAACATGGGTCTTGGGCCCGAAAAATTTAAATGTAGTTCTAGGAGATTATCTTTATTCCACATGGAAGACACGTCCTTTTTTTTCATAAGTACAAACTTGGATCACTTAAAAATATGAACTCAAATTTTCGATCCAAAAAATGTGTTGTGGCGCTGAGACTGAGGGCTATGAAATGAACTTATAATAGTTCAAAATTTTTCTTCTTTGGATATCATTTTTTTTATGAATCCAAGAAAGGGAAAATATAAATGACCAAATTTTGGTCAACAACTGGCTCCACTGCGAGACAGTGACCCCCTGTGGGTTACTGAGAACACTAGAATCTCAAGACCATTTGTATTCTCCACTAGGCTATGGAGTCATTTTCAAAAATATTCTTATAATTCTTCTTCTTTCATGGAGTTATCTTCAAATTTCAATATATGGACTGTCCTATTGTGCAAAACTTAAACAAAATATGTACATACATGATCTACCTACCCTACCTTACTTAGAAGAAAGAGGAAACTTAGGTGTAGGTATATTTCCAGTGGAGCCATTCAAACATTGATATGAATTGTGGAATAAACTCCATCACTATGGAACATATTGGGGATTGTACAAATGAGTCAAGGGCACTCTCAATGTCTACTGGAGAAAAATTGAACCAAGTGTGTTTAAAATTTGATTGCATTGTTTGGCCAACAATGCTTTGGAACCATAATTCAATGAAGTCAATTCTTGTCTTCTTAAGAATATTATTGTCTTTCATTGGATGAGGAGTTTCCAATCTTAACATTCCTTTATTTGCCTCCTTAAAATTCCTTTATCGGTTTAGCTTTGATGGTCATGAGGAGTGATTGTTATTCTTCCCACTTGAGTTTAATTCCTATAAATGACATGATGATGAGTTCATAATGAGTATTGTTGTAATGGCTTCAAGCCAATATGTATTAGAAAGTTTCTTTTGATTCAAAATTGAATAACAAGAAATGTCTCTTCAATTTATTACGTTTCTACAATGTCTTTAATACTTTAATGGATCAAGTAATAAGAGCAATGTTTAAATTGACTGAATTTAAAATGTTTTTAATCATTTAACTATTTCATAGGTAAGAAATTATTGTCATTTAATCATTAATGTGATGATTAAAACCATTTAAAATTATTCTAGGGTTAAGGTTAGTATTATGCTAGGGTTAGGGTTTGTATCAAGTATGAACACTTCCTATTTAATGCAAAACCTACAACACATATGACCTAAATTCTTCTTCCTTCTGTTGTCATAGTCTATTGGCGTTCATCAACCACATAATTTGTGGTCGTCCTAGTTTAAGATTTGTTTTGATGAACTCTTTCAAAACAATATAACTGAACATGATGACACACCATTAACTTATATCATTGGCTCATTGCCTCACACATATTGTTCATTCCATGATGAATAGTGTGCATCAAACTATATGATACACCAAGCAATGAACCAATAATTGACCCATTGCATGGTGCTTAATATCAGTCCATGGGATGGTGTTATATACAACTTTAGTGGGCCTAATAATTAAGAACATGTGTTTCTTTCTTGGAGGTCATATGTTCAAATCCAAAGTGGGTAGGGTATGTATGCCTCCGTAGACTTTAACAGTGGTTGGGTTTTAACACATTTAAAAAAAATGTTGACGATTTGTCAAAAAAAATTTGTTACCCATCAAATTCCATCCCTAACACACAGGTCAAGTACCCGTGAATGAAAATGCCAATCCTAAACATTCGGAAAGGTATGATTAAGGCGTATTGGTGCGTTGGAATCATTATTCCCCACTATATTTCCATTTTAAATCAACGACTCCATGAAACGTCCAATCTGGCCTGTGTGTATGAGCCCAAGGGGTTCATTTGTTGTGTCATCACTATTAGAAAAGTGGGTGTGCTCGTTTAACCATAGACAATATAGAAATATTGTCACCCAACCATAGGCATGGATATGATGCAAACCCCCCTTCTCTCCTAAGGGCTGCATGACCTCCCAGTCTAGGATCGATCAAGAAACTGAGTTTGATTGACTCTTCGAGTCTTTTCTAGAACCCAAACCCACTTAGACATGTCCTTTCTCCAAAGACGCAGGCTGTATGAGACATGCGGGTTCTCTCCTGGGCATTGTTCAACTTCTACATCAATCGCGTGCTAGCTCTTCTCTGCTTACACCCCTTCCTTCTTGCGACCATGGATATGACCACTCGTCTAACTCAAAAGACGTTTCATGATTTCGCATATCGGGTCTTCGCATGTGAGTCACCTCGACTCTCCCGACCTCCAAAATCCCGACAAGAGCCTAGTGTGTGCTAGTCCCTCTATTCTCCTTCACTGATGTGACCCTTCGCTATGACCATGGGCCAATCTTTCGAGCACGTCGCGATTTTGTGTATCGGGAACTCTTGATGTGATTCATCTTCATTCTCCCAAGGTCTGAACTCCTGATTCTTAAGATCTGACGGCCCAGATACTCCCTCGATTCGACGGCTCAGAATCTAATTACGCTCACTCCTGACTCCTGAAATGTCGATATTTCAGAGCGCCAAATCAACGGCTCATTCTCCTATGGATCTAACGGCCACTATCAAGTAACGAACTCAGATTTTGTGAGTTCCCAAAACTCTTACTTCTGATTTCCTGAGTTGCGAACTCCCAACAAAACCTGATCTACGATTCATCTCCCTCCTTCGATCAATGACTGTGATCAAATCGTGTTTTCACGATTCACGAGTTCTTATAACTCTGCCTTTGACTTCTTTGATGTGCAAGTTAGCGAAACGTTGATCGTTCTCCACACGTCCCTTCTGATGGATGGTCCTGATGATTTCGGAACTTGGGACTTCCCTGGACAATCAACGGTCCACGTTCTCTCCTTCGATTGACGACTATGATCAAGTTGCGAAATCAGATTTCGAGAGTTCTCACAACCTTTACCTCTCACTATACTGAACTTCCAATCAACGAAACATTGATCTCTTGCCACGTGTCCTCCTTGACAATGGACGACTTCAATGATTTCATAATTTTGTAACCCCGCTCCCCCGGTGTACTTTCAAAGCTTATCATTAGTTCACTTTACCTTGATCGGGTGGCTACGATTATTTTGCAGATAGACTGAACAACTGAGATATTTCCTCCTCTGTGCTTGCTCCTCGTTGTTTGGACATTGGTTCGATGGTCCAGATCTTTCCTTTTGAGCTTACGCTTTCTTCAGACTTAGAAGATTTTTGAAAGATCCAAAGGATTTGACCTTTGTCCTTCCTGTGGGTCCGTTTCTTAGCTGTCGTTAACACTTATGAAAAGTATTATCCCTTCAGAGCTTAGTCTCATGAAGACTCCAAATTCCCGCACACTCCTTGCATTTCAGGGATTTCGATAAATCAGATCCAAAGGATTTCTTGAAGAGGAATTCCTCTTGCCCTCTTGGCGTTCTCCTTCTCTGGTTCTTCGACTTCTTGCAAAGTCCCTTCGACACTTAGTCGAATCTTGGATCTGTGCACTCCTTGAACCAAATCTTTGCACAAGGTTTGAGTTCTTGCAGATGACTGTGCACGCCTTGCACTAGTATCTTTTCACTCCTTGTAAAGGGAGGTTTCGTGCTATCTCTTCTGAGCTTCGAAACTGAAACAGATTCTGTCAATGCACTCCTTTCGTTCTGTGTGCACACCTTGCACCACTCGACACAAGAGAAACAATTGAAACTTATCCTAACATTCACAGTTCCATCTATTCATAACAAAATTCATTCATTCATTCATGAAAGCATAATAACATAGAATTGCAAAACAATGTCCACACCATGCATTGGGTCAATTTTCCTCTATTATATTCATAGGTGAAAATGGATACAACTGTAATCAAACCAAAAAACTGAAAACTCAGAAATCTCCTACTAACTTGCAGCTAGCCTCATTTGGGTGTACATAACCTCTATTTATTTAAGAGGGTTCTTAGGGTTCCCCCCTGACTACTTGTCTACATCAAAACCTATCTTGACGACTATCTTAGTCCAATCACATTCCAGAGTTGGAGTGGAAACTCCCACTTCGCTCGCAATCGCTCAAGCATGCCTCAAAAGATATTTTTGGCGTTGAGTTAAGGTGCACTTCAAAATATATATTGCAACTACCAGCGGTTCAATTCTGTACAGACTCCCAGATGCTGATAGGTCCTGTTCCATGTTCTTTCTAGCGATGCTCCTGCATCATAATCCCCTTGAAAAAAATTCATGCGCTCTTGCACCAACTTTCCATGCTTTTGGATATCAACTTCATTTTCCCAACTGGCATCTTCTATTGGGTGTCCCTTCCACTTAACCAGATATTCAAAACACGTCTTCATCCTGGTCTTTTTGTCGATCCTTTGATCAATGATATTCTCCATCTGTGGCTTTTCTGCTACAAGCATTTACTTTTCCCACTAGATATTCTCTTGATCTTCTGATCCCTCGATGTCATATTTCCTGTAAGGATACAGGTCTAAATCATTGAATATGGGCGATATGCCCACACCATCTGGCAGCTCAATCTCATAGGCGTTTGGATCAAACTTCCTCAAGATCTTACATGGTCCTATCTTCTTCATCTTTAACTTGTTATATGTTTCCCTAGGGAACCTTTCTTTCTTGAGATGTGCCAGAACCCGATCTCCTACTTCAAATTGAAGTTCTCTGCGGTGTTGATCAACTATGTGCTTGTACTCCTGGTTAGAAATCTGCAATTGTCCTTTGATTTGGCTATGGGGCTTTTGCATTTCTGCAGCAAAATATTCTACTCCAGCACTCCTGATCTCACTTTATTCCAAGTCTCTCAACTCAGATACTCCCCTCGGTTGTATTCCATACAATATTTCGAATGGGCTCTTTTTCATGCTCCTATTTGGTGAATCACTGTATGCAAATTCTGCTTGTGGTAGAATCTGATCCCACTGATTATGATGTTCAGTGACCAGACTCCTCAATAAGTTTCCCAAAATTTTGTTTACCACCTCAGTCAGCCCATCTATCTGAGTGTGATAAGCTGAGATGAAGGACATATCTATCCCCAACTTCTTCCACAAGGTTCTCCAAAAGTGACCAATGTGTCTCTTTCTGAGACAATGCTTCTAGGTAGGCCGTGAAGTCTTGCAACTTCCTTGAAAAACAGATTTGAAACATGTGTTGCATCACTAGTCTTCTGACATGGGATAACGTGTGCCATCTTTGAAAATCTATCCACCACCACAAATATGGAATCAAATCCTTTTTGCGTTCTTGGCAGTCCCAACACAAAATCCATGCTTATTGCATCCCAAGGCCTCTCTGGTATTGGCAATTGTCGATACAATCCAGTGTTCTGTATTTTTCCTTTTGCATGTTGGCAGATTCTACATATATTCACAAACTTTATCGCTTATGTTCTCATACCTGGCCAATAGTATGAACTGCTCAACTGGTGTAAATTTTTATCATGGCCGAAATGTCCAACCAATCCTCCATTATGCTTTTCCTTCAAAATGTTATCCCTCATTGAGCATTTTGGTATGTACAATTGATTTCCCTTGAACAACAATCCCTCTTGAATCATATACTATGTCCATTGGCTTTTGTCTCTTAGCACAGGATTTTCACATGCTTCATATGCTTCCTTGAAATCTGTATCATCACAATACATGTCCTTAAGGTGTTCAAACCCCAAGGTCTTCACCTGGAATTCCTATAGAATCAAACATCTCCTGCTTAATGCATCGACAAATTGGTTAGCATTCCCAACAATATGTTTTATGACAAAAGTAAAATTATGCATAAACTCAACCCACTTTGCATGCCTCTAATTCAATTTTTCCTGTCTGGTTATGAATTGTAAAGCCTGATTATCGCTATACAAGACAAATTTCTATGGGACAAGGTAATGTCTCCATTTCTTCAAGGCTTGAATTATGGTATAAAACTCTTTATCATACGTGAAGTATTTTCTCTTGGCATCACTCAAATTCTCACTGAAATAGGAAACAAGTCTATTATCCAGGCTCAAAACTACTCCAATTGCAACTCCACTTGCATCACATCTCACCCAAAATGTCTTTTCAAAATTCGACAAGACCAGAGTTGGTCGTTCTGTTATTTTCTCCTTCAGTATATTGAAGCTCTTCTCAGCCTGCTCTGTCCATTTAAAAGACTTGTGCTTCTTCTTCACGGTATCCATCACTGGCGCACAAATTCCACTGAAGTCTCTGATGAACTTCCTATAGAAGCTTCCTAATCCATGGAAGCTCCTTACCTCAAACATACTCTTTGGTGATGACCATTCTTTGTTTTCTTTCACCTTCTCTTGATCCATATTCAGTTCATTTGAAGAGATCACAAAACCCAAGTAAATGAATTCTATCTTCATAAAAGAGGACTTCTTCATATTTATCAATGGATTCTCCTACTGTAGTCTCCTCATCACTAGCATTAGGTGCCTCAAATGCTCCTCTTTAGTCCTGTTAAAGATCAATATATCATCCAGATATATAACCACAAAATTGCCAATGAAATCTTTCAGTATTTCATTCATCAACCTCATAAAAGTACTCGAGGCATTTGTTAAGCCAAATGGCATAACAAGCCACTCATACAAACCTTCATTTGTCTTAAAGGTTGTCTTCCACTCATCACCTTCTCTCATTCTAATCTGGTGATATCCACTTTTCAAATCTATTTTAGAAAAGAAATTTGCTCCACTTAAACAATCCATTAAATTGTCCATTCTTGGTAAAGGGAATCTATACCTGATGGTGATCTTGTTAATGGCTCTTGAGTCTGTACACATTCTCCATCCTCCATCCTCCATCCTTATTTGGACTCAACATAGTTGGTACTGCGCATGGACTCAATCTCTCTCTAACCAAACCCTTGTCTAACATTTCCTGGACTTGGTTCTTCACTTCCTCATTCTCTCGAGGTGTCAATATGTATGCTTCTTTATTCAACAGACTTGCTCCTGGTATCAAGTCAATATGGTGGCTGATACTTTTGATGGGTGGCAATGAGTTTGGCAACTCATCCACCACTATGTCAACAAAATTATCCAACAATTCCTGAACTTCTTCAGGCAAATCATCCATCGAAGTACTTGTAAGGATACATATGGGTTTCCTCACCACAACAAACTACATTTCCTTTTCTTTCTTGACTTCCTTAAGGAGTTCCTTCCTGCTCATGATAAGTATGCTTGTGTTGAATTCCTCTTTCACTTTCTTCTCCTCTGTTAGAAACAACATGTGTGTTCTACCATTATTCTCCAAGGTGTATGTATTCTTCCTCCCATCATGAATGACATTCCTGTCAAACTTCCATGGTCTTCCCAACAAAATATGGCATACATCCATGGGAATTACATCACACATAATTTCACTTCTATATCCTCCTATCTTAAATTCAACCAAACATTGTTTAGTAACCATTACCTGGTGTCCTTTTTGCAACCATGAGACTTTGTATGGCTTCGGATGTGCAGTTGTCTCTAGCTCCAATTTCTCTTCCATCTCTGTGGATACTAAGTATCAGTGCTCCCACTGTCGATTATCACCTTGCATACTCTGTCTTTAGTCTTGCAAGTTGTTCTGAAGAGACTATTCCTCTGCACTAGCTTTTCAACTTTTGCCTCTAGTTTTAAGAGAACCTTCCTCAACATCAGGGATCTTCCATCCTTTGCTCCTTTTGCTTCAACATATCTTCTTCGTGCTTATGAAATGTGAGCTTCACCTCCTCCTTCTTTCTTTTTATCGGGACATTACCAAGACATGTGACCTGTCTTTCCATAGGCATAATATCTTACTTATCCTCCTCCTCTTCTTCCTCTTGCTCTAGATAAAATTTTCCCACCCCCTATATTTCTTGGGAACTTCCTCCTCTTTCCGAGTGACTGTGTGGTTTCTCAGCCTTATCCTTAGACTTATGTGCCTTGTCATGGGTAACTCCCTTACCTTTGGTTGGGGATATGATTTTACCTCTTCCTCATTGGATTTTGTTTTTGGCCAACTTCTCCTTTGCCTTCAGTGCAAACTGATAATCATCCTCCATTGTCCTTACTGACATCATTATGAGCTCATCTTGGATTTCATATCTTAGGCCATTTATATATCTGGAACCTTTTTCTTCATCTCTCTCCCTTTGTCCAGTTCTGATGTTCAGCCTATAGAACTCCTCTGTGTACTCCTTAAATGTCATCCCCTTCTGTCTCAAGTTCTGCATCTTCCTGAACAAATTAATCTGATAATCCTTGGGCATGAACTTAGTCTTCATCTTGGCTACCATTCTGTCCCAATTATTTATCTTCTTCTTGCCTTTGCTTCTCCCTTCAGCCTGCAGTTGATCCCACCATAGTTCTACATGTCCTTTTTGCCTGGTGATATCCTGTTTCACCTTTCTCTCTTCATCGACATCTTCATAGTCGAAATGTTTGTCCATGGATCTTATCCAATCCAACAACCCTTCAACATCTAAATTGCCTTCATACATTGAGGCCTCTATCTTGGATTTTGCCTCCCAATCTAGCAATTGATCTCAGCAAGCGTTATTCGACGACATCCTCTCTTACAGCTTCTTCGAATTCTACTTCTTCTCTCTCTGCATTGCTGATGTCTCTAGCATCAAGTGCTCTCCTCTAAGCTGCCTCCATCACCTCTAATCTTGCACGAAGTTCTCGCATATCCCTTTCTACAACTCTATTGGCTAAAGGTGCTTTCACTCATCTCCTTGGTGGCATTGTGTCGACTATCTGTAACACACATAGTACAACTTCAAGTACTTCTATCTCCTCTCCCTTGCATGTTGTCTACAAGCAGAACTTCAGTTCTGATACCACTTGATGAAGACCCCCCTTCTCTCCTAAGGGATGCGCGACCTCCTGGTCTAGGATCGATCAAGAAACTGAGTCTGATTGACTCTCTAGGTCTCTACTAGACCCCAAACCCACTCACACAAGTGCTTTCTCCAAAGATGCAGGCTGTATGAGACCCGTGGGTTCTCTTCTGATTGTTGTTCAACTTCTACATCAATCGGGCGCTATCTCTTCTCTGGCTATGCCTCTTCCTTCTTGCGACCACGACTATGACCACTCGCCTAACTCAAAAGGCATTTTGCGATTTCATGTATCGAGTCTTCACATGTGAGTCACCCCGACTCTCTCGACCTCTGAAATCCTGATAGGATCCTAGCGCATGCTAGCCCCTCTATTCTCCTTCATCGATGTGACCCTTTGCTATAACTGTAGGCCAATCTTCCGAGCGCGCCATGATTTCACGTATCAGAAACTCCCAATCTGATTCACCTCTATTCTCCAGAGGTCCGAACTCCCGATGCTTCAGATCTGACGACCCATATCCTCCTTTGATTCGACGGCTCATAATTTTATTGCACTCACTCCCGACTCCTGAAATGTCTGATATTTCGGAGCGCCAAATCAACGGCTCGTGTTCCTCTAGATCTGACGACCACTATCAAGTTGTGAACTCAGATTTCCCAAGTTCCCAGAACTCTTACTTCGGATTTCTCGAGTTGCTAACTCTCGACAAAACCCTATCTATGGTTCAACTCCCTCCTTCGATCAATGGCTGTGATCAAATCGGGATTTTGCGATTCACGAGTTCTTATAACTCTGACTTTAACTTCTTTGATGTGAGAGTCAGTGAAACATTGATCGTTCTCCACGCGTCCCTTCTAATGGATGGTCTTGATGATTTCGAAACTTGGGACTTCCCCGAACAATCAATGGTCCATGTTCTTTCCTTTGATCGACGGCTGCGATCAAGTTAGAAACTCAGATTTCGCTAGTTCTCATGACCTTTACCTATGGCAATCCCGAAATTCCAATCAGGGAAACGCTGATCTTTCGCCACGTGTCCTCCTTGATAATGGACAACTTCGATGATTTCAAAATTTCGTAACCCCATTCCCCCGCTGTACTTTGAAAGCTTATCATTAGTGCAATTTACCTTGATCAGGCGACTACGATTCTTTTGCGCATAGACCAAACGACTGAGATATTTCCTCCTCTACGCTTTCTCCTCATTGTCTAGACGTTGGTCGGATGATCCAGATCTTTCCTTTTGAGCTTACGCTTTCTTCAGACCTAGAATATTTTTGAAAGATCTAAAGGCTTCGACATTTGTCCTTCCTGCGGGTTCATTTCTTGGATCTCATTAACACTTATGAAAATCATTATCCCTTATGAGCTTGGTCTCCTGAAGACTTCGACTTCCCGCACACTCCTTGCATTTCAGGGATTTCGATAACTCAGATCCGAAGGATTTCTCAAAGAGAAACTCCTCTCACTTTCCTGGCATTCTCCTTCTCTGGTTCTTCGAATTCTTGCAAAGTCCCTTCGACACTTAGTCGAATCTCATATTTTTGCACTCCTTGCACTAGATCTTTACACAAGGTTTGAGTTCTTGCGAACTACTATGCACATATTGCACTAGTCTCTTTGCACTCCTTGCAAAGGGAAGTTTCATGCTATCTCTTCTGAGCTTCAGAACTGAAACAGATTCCGTCAACGCACTCCTTGCGTTCTGTGTGCACACCTTGCACCACTCGACAAAAGAGAAACAATTGAAACTTATCCTAACATTCACAATTCCATCTATTCATAACGAAATTCATTTATTCATTCATGAAAGCATAATAACAGAGAATTGAAAAACAATTTCCACACCATGCATTGGGTCAATTTTCCTCTACTATATTCATAGGTGAAAATGGCTACAAATGTAATCAAACCAAAAAACTGAAAACTCATAAATCTCCTGCTAACTTGTAGCTAGCCTCATTTGGGCGTACATAACCTCTATTTATTTCAGAGGGTTCTTAGGGTTCCCCCTTGACTACTTGTCTACATCAAAACCTATCCCGATGGCTATCTTAGTCTAGTTGCATTCCAGATCCGGAGTGGAAATTCCCACTTCACTCGCGATCGCTGATGTGTGCCTCAAAATATTTTTTCAGCGCTGAGTTAAGGCGTACTTCAAAATATCCACTGCAACTGCCAACGCTGCAATTCCATACAGACTCCCAGACGCTGATAGGTCCTACTCTGCATGCTTGCCAGTGATGATCCTGCATCAGAATACCACCCATGAGCACCTTGACCTTGACAGAGAGAAGAATTCTAGCAGCAAATCAATAGCTAACCAAGGTTAATGCACCAAGAAAAGATAATCAAGACTGACCAGAAACTCCAACCTGTAAAGACCTAAATTACAAGTTGTAGTAATTGTAGCTCCAGCTGCTCCCTAGAGTTGTACACTACCGGAATTCTGCAGTTTCGACTTGTGTGTATCAAATGAGCTCTGGCACCTTATATTTTTACTTCTCTTTCTAGGATGTCTGGGCCTACTTCTCTTTCGGAAGGCTAAAAACTCAATATAAAATATTCTCTTTAGTCAACTTTACTTCTAGGGTTATGTTCAAGTCTTTTAAGGTTCTTCTTGATTCCAGGAATATTATAATCTCATCAAAGTTCACAAGTGGAGGTTAATACCTCCTGCAGCTACCATAATATCAACACTCCCTCCTATCTAGGGAGGTATAAAAGGAAATGGTCTTGAGCACAAACATACCATTCAACTGGTAGTATCATCGTAGACACACAAGATATCTCATGATCAAATCATAGACACCGTCAACATTATCCAACTAGATAATCTCCATGACAATCAGTACAATGTCATCTGATAGAACATAACTGTGTATATCCATAGTAGTACATAACTACTATCTAGTGGTACACAACCATACCAAGTATCAGAGGACTACTAACCAATGACACATAGTCACAATAAATGTAATACATCCACCACAATAGTATACAACTACTTTCCAGAGACATACAGTCTCTACAACAATCATATCATGTGATATCAACCTGCATAAACAATATCATGATACAAGTTGATTCATCTGGGCCATTAGTCCACTCACATCTATGAGATCTGGAAGAAAATATTCCCTCATTCAGTAAAAGCATCAACCATGGGCTCTCTGGGCTATTCTTCCCAAGCATGGAAGAATAATTGTCCCTGATTTCTGAGTCTGGACCATTCCTTCGGCACTAATCATAGTGGAACCTAGGTAAAATGAGTCTTCCCTAGGGAATGTCTATCCCTGAATGCTGAACCTGGACCATTCACCTAACTGGACCATTCATTTGGTACTAAACATAGTGCAACCTTGAGAAAATGAGTCTACCCTAGGGAATGACTATCCAGACCATTTACTAAGGAAATGATTGTCCTGCACCAACCTACAAAACATACCAATATTTGAAACTTCTCATAACTGTGAACTTCGAAAGAATGATTGCCCGATGAGGCATATCATTTTACTTGACCACTACTGAGAGTGACTTCCAAGAAGAATGACTATCCTAGACCATTCCCCCACACTGGACACAAGGGGAATCACTGTCTTTGGTACATCAACAATTTATTAGACCATTTTCATTACGAAAATTACTGTCCGATCTGGACCATTTTTCGAACTAGAAAATGCATGTCCGTTAGAAAATATCAAACCACTTTCTGAACTGGAAAGGAACTGCCCATCCTGGACCATTTTCCAAACTGAAAAATGATTGTCCATAAATCAATGATATATTAGTGCTCCCTCCCAACCTAGAGAGCAATCTCTTCCCTTTCATCTAAGGGAGTTATCTCCATGATCCCCAACTTGTCTCGTAAGTATGCAAACTTTATCCTATGAAAAGGCTTTGTCAAATTATATGTTGTCTTCTAAGTGCTCATCTGTGGAGATATACTCGAGCTTCACTTCTCCTTCCTAGACTTTATCTCGAATAAAGTTGTATTTGATCTCAATGTGTTTCTACCGTTCATGAAATACTAGGTGTTCGGATAACCTTATACAACTCTTATTGTCACAATATATTATGGATGAATCTGGAACCTGATCAAATAATCCAGAAATCAACTTTCTCATCCATACTCCTTATGTACATGCCTCACATGCTGGGATATATTCTTCTTCTGCTATGTTGGGTGTGACAAACTTCTGTTTCCTACTGCCCCAAGATATCATAATGAAGCCCAAGTTGAAACACATCCCTGAAGTACTCCTTTTTTCTCGAACTCAGAAGCTAGTTCCTTCTTACACTGGGTGATGAGAGACTCTTCACATGTCGAGAATAAATCGTCGACATATAGCAGTAGAATCACAGGTGCATTGTTCATGAATTTGTAGTAGATATTTGTATCTACATGAATCTTGGAGAAACCAAGTCTTATTAAGTACTTGTCTATTCTGACATACCAAGCTCTTGGAGCTTGCTTGAGTCCATACAAGGATTTCTTTAATCTGCAAACATGAGTGTCTCTAGAGTGTACTTCAAATCCTTGAGGTTGTTCAATGTATACTTCTTCTTCGATTGCTCCATTGAGAAACATTGTCATTACATCCATCTAATGTAAACTCCATCCCATGGAAGCAACAAGAGACATAATGGCTCTAATAGAAGTATTTCTGGCAACAGGAGAAAATGTCTCATCATAATCTTCTCCCTTCTTCTGGGAGAACCCTCTAGCTACGAACCTTTATTTGTATTTGTCCACACTTCCCTCTACTGCATGTTTGATATTATAAACCAATTTTGAAGTTACTACTGATTTTTCTTTGGGTCTAGGAACAATTTACCATACATAATTTTTCATGATGGATTGGTGTTCTTCTGTCATGGCTTCTTTCCATTGTTTCTTCTGAGCTTCCTCTTCAAATGTGGTGGGTTATTCATTTAGAATCTTTGTCATACATGCTACATAGCTGGAGAAATTTTTGGGTTTTTTTATTTCTCTGAAGGTGCCACTTGGGGATTTGAGTCTTTTTGCTTCTTGTAGAGTAGTTTCAAGCCAAGTTGGATGTTTCTTGGTTTTGGGTACAATGACTGATTCAATAGGTTCACATGGTTGCATTGGATGATCAAGTTGTTATGTTTCTTCATTCTAAATTTCTAGAAGACATGTGCTTTCTTCTTTAGGCTCTTCATACTCTTCTTCTTCTATAGTTTCTTCTATAGATTTCTTGAAAGCCATCTTTTCATTGAAGGTTGCGTCTCTGCTGACTTCAGTCTTATGTTGTTCTGGGATATAGATTTTGTAGGCTTTGGATGATTCATTGTATCCCACAAATATGTCCTTCTTTCCTGATGGTTCTGATTTCTTCCTTTTATCCTTGGGGATGTGAATGTAAACAAGGCATCCAAATATTCATAAGTGTTCCACATTAGGTTTCTTTCCTAAGAAGGCTTCTTCTGGAGTCATATCCTTCAATATGCGGTGGGGACTTCTGTTCTGAACATGTATTTTTGTCATGGATGATTCTCCACACAAATACATAGATAAACCTTGATTGTTCATTAGTGCCTTCACAATTTCTTCAATAGATCTGTTCTTCCTTTCCACTACACCATTTTGTTGAGAATTATGAGGAACAATTAGCTCCCTCCTAACCCTTGCCGATTTGAAAAAGGAAAAAAATTCCTTGGATGTGTATTCTCCTCCATTATCTGTTCTCAAGGTCTTGATTTTCTTGTTTGTGAGGTTCTCTATCTTTGCTTTGAATTCTTGAAACTTGTTGAAAACTTCGTCCTTTGTCTTCAAGAGATATAACCAAGTCTTTCTTGAGTAATCATCTATGAATATTACATAGTAAAGATAACCTCCTAGAGATTTGTCTAGCATCAGACCACAAACATCTAAATGTATTAGATCTAGGATTTCCTTAGATCTATTATTGTTGCTTGAGAATGGTTTCTTAACATCCTTACCAAGAGCACATCCTTTGCAAATTCCTTCATGTGTAGATTATAGTTCTGGTATTCCTTCAACCATATTTTCGAGGAAAGGTAATTCTTGATAGTTGATATGATCATACCTTCTATTCCAAAGTTCATTGGGATTGACTTCATCATGTACAAGAGCTTCATCATTTCGTTCTAGTAGTCTGTATAGTCTTCCTTCATGAGTTCCAATAACTCTAGCGTTCTCTATGTTGGAGTCTCTAGACCAAGATAATACTTTTTCATCTACAAAGGTTATTATGTTTCCTTTGTCTTTTAGGAAAGATATGGATACAATATTCTTTTCTAAACCAGGTACATATAAGACATTTATCAAATGAACATTGTTACCTATTTTCAATTTGATGTAGGCTTTACCAATTCCTTTGATTGGATAGGTGTTCTTATATCCAAGTTATACCTTGTAGGATGTCCTCTTTTCATTCAGATTAGAGAGTCTGACTTGATCTCCTATCATATGCCTAGAAGGTCCACTGTCAATTATCCACATGTCATCTTCAAGAGTTCCTGTGAGAGCTAAATGGTGTAGATGATATGTCTTTTCATTCATGATTTCTGTTGACTGATAACTAGCCAAACTTTGAATTTGAACCAAAATCTCAACCTTGACATTTTTTCCTTATGAGAGTTCCAAGAGGTGTGTTGGACTAAGGCGCACTAGAATATCTTCTTCTTGAGTAAGATTTTCCATCATAAGGTGTTGGGCATGAGTTTTAGGGTTTTTGCAACTCCATCTGCTAGTAACCCTAGTGGAAGTGCTTCAGTGACTGCATCTGCTAGAAACCCTAGAGAAAATTCTTCAACAAGCTTGATAACCTTATGGCTTAGCTTCCTTCTAGTGATTACACTAAATTAAGGGGGTGTGGGCCCATAAGCTATTAGAAAAGTGGGTGTGCTCGTTTAACCATATACAATATAGCAATATTGTCACCCAACCATAGGCTTGAATGCCACCCCCGAGCACCTTGACCTTGACAGAAATAATAATTCTGGTAGAAAATCAATAGCCAACCAAGGCTAATGCACCAAGCAAAGATAACCAAGACTGATCAGAAAGTCCAACCTAGAAAGACAGAAATTACAGGTTGCAGTAACTGCAGCTACAACTTCTCCCTAGACTTAGGCACTACTAGATTTCTGTAGTTTCAACTTGTGTGTATCAAATGAGATTTGGTGCCTTATATTTATACTCCTCTTTCCAAGTTGTCTGGGCCGACTTCTCTTTCTGGAGGTTAAAGACTCAATATAAAATATTCTCTTTAGCCAACTTTACTTCTAGGGTTATGTCCAAGTCTTTTAGGGTTCTTCTTGCTTCCTGTAATATTCTAATCTCATCAAAGGTCACAAGTGGAGGTTAATACCTCTCGCAACTACCATAATATCAATAGTCACACCCTTGGTGGTTATTGGACAATATTTTCTCATTTCGACATGTTCACTATGAATCGTTCATAAGAGATAGCATTGACAAATAACATTAATGCAACTGCACCTCATGGAAACGAACTTACAGGAAGAATAAGTCATATATATATATATATATATATATATATATATATATAACTTTAAAAGATTAGTTTTATTGATTTGTTTTAAGATGGAGATGGTTGATTTTAGGTTAAGTTCAGAAGATTAGTTTTATTGGTTTGTTTTAAGGTGGAGATGGTTGAGAGGCTTTAGATTCAAGTTTAATAGAGTATTTCCAAGTTAGGTTCAAGTTTAGTAGATTATTTCCAAGCTGGGTATCATTGTGCACTTAAGTGTGGAGTAAATTGTCATAAAACTCAAAGTACATCCCTACATAGGTTTGGTTATCATTGTACACTCAAGTGTCGCACAAATTTTGTGAGAGAACTCAAAGAACATTTCTAGAGATGGTGTCATATCATCCTGCATTCAAGTGTGGCACAAATTTTGTTAGAACTCAAAGTACATCCCTAGAGAGGTTGGGTATCATCATGCACTCAAGTGTAGCATAGATGCACTCCAAATGGCACACATTATAGTAACCAACCTTCCATGAGTAAAGAAGGTATGGTAATGTTATGGATACTCCACTATTTAATACATATCAACAAAGGAGTGTTTCTTGAGTGTTTTTTGTATTCCCAGACATATTTACATATAAACAAAGGAGTGTTTCTTGAGTGTTTTTTGTATTCCCGAACATCTTTAGATATCAACAAAGGATTGTTTCATGTATTCCCAGACATATTTATCTCTATATATTATTGTAAAGTCAATCAAGGGGGAATTTGTTCCATGAAAGATCAAGATCATGAAATTGAAAGTCATTGATATCTTCTTCGGTCCTTATTTGATTGTCAATGTTATACCAAGGGTACCTTTGAATTCTATTAATAAGATTCGAAATAAGTTTTTATGATTTATACAAGGTCATCAATACTTTTTAAGGTCATTTTGAGGCTACTAATACTAAAAGGTAAAATCTTCAAGGCTAAAGAGTGTTTTTGAAATTTTTATTGCAATTTAAATGTTATACAA
>JZKD02S1801433.1:212191-230742 GCA_000966675.3 Picea glauca
CATGAAAATGGTGATGAAGTTTTGGATTTAAGGGCTCTTTTGGCTCATGCTATTTTGATTTTAAATAGGATTTGCATATTTCTAGTAAGATACCTCTATTAATATCCCTTTTAGTGAAATGGGGTACATATGGAGAACTCTAAGGGTGAAGGATTCTCAATATATAGGTTTACATTTTGGAGAGAAGAAGCTCTAACATACCAACGATTTATAATCCCTTGTCTAGCAAGTTTCATAGAGGATTGGAGAGCTAAGTCAAGTTATCTATATGCCTTGAGTGACATCTCTCCATGCCTCAAACCTATGCAGCATGGTCACAATATGAAAAATCATGGAATTGAGAAGGGGAAAGGCACCCAACTCAACTAAAATGATAAGGTAGAATTGTTTTCTCTACACATGTTTTGAGAGCATAGTAATGAGTACCATGTCCATGTGATTCTAAATTGTTTTCCTTAGTTGTGGGCTCTCAACCCTCACGATTATAAAGGAGAGAAGGTGTCATCACGGTGTCAAATATGCATATCATAGTCTAAATCGAAGATATAAACATTCATTCCAAGGTTGTCAACATTACATACCCTCTACTAGACCTTTGTTTTGTTGTCATGATAAGCATGTCAAAACTAGAAACATTCTTTCCAAGGTTGTTAACATTGCATACCCTCTTCAACCTTTATGTTGTTGTCATCATAAGAATGAAATATGGACATAACAACAACACTCCAAGGCAGGACACGGGGAGTATAGGATCAACATTGACAACTCATTAATTGCATAATTGAACATAGGTTGGGTCGTGGTAGGGAGTCACCATTGTTAGATTTTCATTAGTTTCATTAACATTAGGTTTACCATAGTATTTTTATCTTCTTTCAACAATCATATACTGAAATATATAAGAAATAGATAAACAAGCACAATAGGACACAAAGATTTATCCTGGGAAAACCCCAAATGGGGGAAAAACCCAACCAAATTTCTTAGAGAGAATCTTTCCAATAATCCAATACAACCATGAACAAGCTCTATTCAAAAGAGAAAACCAACAATGAAGAAACCCACAAATACTTATCTTCTTCTTGTCAAACCCTAGCGAGGGTTGACAAGTGAGAAACACCACAGAACTGACATAATATAGGAACATCATTAGAGAAATATAGTGCACCACATAACTAACACAACTGACAACTGGTAACAACAATTGCAACTGAAACTGCAACTGGCACGAAGCAACTGGGAAACACCACACAACCTTAGCGCAACTCCTCCAGAGATAACGTACAAGAGAGATCACCAAGAACCATCAAGAATATCCTTCCCCAAGTGGGGCACACTCTCCAAGAGAACCATAAACCATCTAAATAGTGAAACTATAGTTGCAACTGTCTAGTGCACACTGCATAAGGAGAACTTCCTAAGTGTACAAATGAATTGACCTAGATCAGTATTTATACTAATCTGGGTGCATGTTTGGGGTCGACTTCTTATGATGGGTCTTTATTATTTATGTGGGTCGACTTCTCTTCCTGGAAATTATATTTCCACTTTATTATTATTTCGTGTGGGCAGACTTCTCTTCTATGGTCTCCTATTTTACTTTATTATTTTCTGAGGTTTTCTTCAACTATTCAATTGTCTTCCTTTGACTTCTTGGAATATTATTCTTCTCTAAGAAAATTTTTCCAAGAGGGAATACCTCCCGCAACTACCAAAACATCAACACTCCCTCTTAGATAGGGAGGTATTCTTCCACAATGTCTTCATCTAGTAGTCCACTGACTACTCTGCAATCAACTAGTATCACATAACTAGTACCATGCCATTAGTAGCTCCATCCTCTGCCATAGTCTATATGACTATGCTGCAATCAACTAGTAGCACTAAGCTACTACCATGCTCTTCAACAATCAACTAGCAACACAAAGCTGCCACCATGCTGTCACGACTACATAAAAATAAACTAGTAGCACTAAGCTACTAACATGCTATCCAGTAGTCTCTCATGACTATGCAACAATCAACTAGTAACACTAAGATACTACCATGTCATCAACCATAATCATGATCTACAATTCACTAGTAATCGTAAGACTACTACCATGTTGTTCAATAGTCTCCATAACTATGCAACAATAAATTAGTAGCACTAAGATACTACCATGTCATCATACATAGTTATGATCTATGTGAATATGAAACAATAAAAAAGTATCACACAACTACTACCATGCCATCAACCATAGTCACAAACTCTATGACTATGCAACGGTCAACTAGTAGCACACAACTACTACCATGCCATCAACCATAGTCATATCCTACAATCAATTGGTAGCTACACAAGCTACCACCATGTAGTCAAAAGTCTCTATGATTATGCAACAATCAACTAGTATCATACAACTATTACCATGTCATTAACCATAATAATAGTCTGCAATCCCTATGACTATGCAGAAATCAACTAGTAGCACACAACTACTACCATGCCATCAACCATAGTCATAGTCAATGTCTCTATAACTATGTAACAATCAGCTAGTAGCACACAACTACTGCAATGCCATCATCCATAGTTATAGTCTCATCCAGTAGCACGAAGCTACTCCCATAGTCCTCACGACTATGCGTGTGATGTTTCTTCTCTCATCAGGTCCGACAGTGCATTACCCCCTCAGTCACCTCACATGACTAATCTAGGGAACCCTTGGCCAGAGGGGTTAGCCGATAAGAGGAGAAACAACACACCTCCCTCTCAATGAGGGTGGACATTCTACATCATCCCAAGCTTGTCTGTGAATTACTCATACTTCAATATAGACAAAGGATTGGTGAGAATGTCCGCTATCTACTCATCCTTGGATATGTACTAGAGCTTTATATATCCTCTCTGCACCATGTCTCAGATGTAATATTATTTGATCTCTATACAATTCACTCAAATTTGATTATCACAATATATCAAAGTTGCCTCCAACTTTAGATCAAATAACCCTACAAGTAGCTTCTGAAGCCACACTACTTCACAACTTGCAACACTAGCTTCTATATACTCTCCCTATGTTGTACTGAGTGCCACTGACGTCTGAAGAAACATCCTGATGTGATTTTACGGTCCACTGCACTCCCTGCCCAATCTGAGTTTGTATAACCTTGCATATTCACATCTCCATCTGAGACATATCTTAATCCATATCTGATTGTACCATGTATGTACCTCAACACATGTTTTGCAGCTATCCAATGTACATGTCTAGGCTTAACCATGTACTGACTCAAGGTGCTCACTGAAAGCGTATGTTTGTCCTGGTGTTAACCAGGTACATCAAAGATCCGATCAACTATCTGTACATCGTGGGATCCACCAAATCTGAAGATGAACCACTCAAGAGATTCATATTTGTCACCATCGATGTGGCCATGGACTTGCAATCCATCATCTTGAATATCTACAGGATCTCAACTATATATTTTCCTTGGCTAAGGAAAATCTCATCTAGTATCTACCACACCTCCAATCCCATAAAATCAAAATCCTTCATTTCGAACTCTAAAGTGAGTTCCCTCTTGCACCCATCTATGAGATTCTCATCCCTTGTAAGAAACATGTTATCCAATATGAAGGGGAAACCATCCCCAAGCTCATCAAAATAATTGTCTAGCATATCTTTCTCTAGGTGCTTGCTTAAGCCCATACAAATCCTTCTTCAATCTGGCAGAAATGAGACTCCTTCTCATGTACCTTGTTGTTTCTCTATGTACACTTCTTCTGGCTACTGGAGCAAGTGTCTCATTATAATATTATCCCTATTGCTGGGAGAATCCTCTGGCCACAAATCAATCTTTTTACATCTCTATGCTTCCATCCACAAGATGATTGATCTTGTAGATCAACTTGGAAGACACCATTGACTTCCCTTGTGGTCCCAGAACCAAGGAAAAAATCCTTATCCCAGTTCTTCTGACTAGCTTCCTCCTCTGTCACTGAAACAATGGAATCCTCCCATGAGGTCTCATATCTCCTCAAATAATCTGAAGATTCGATCTAGCCTCCTCAACTAATGGCACTTGTCTGTCATTCCTGGAAGACATCTCTCTCTCCCATCTAAATTTGAGGAGGAATAATTTATGAATGAAAGTCTCTAAGCCATCGACCCTCTCTAAGATCAGGCTCACTTTTAGTCTGCATGCTCCCTCTGATTCTATATAAACTCTAGAGCCATATTATACCTTTTCATGTGTTGACCTCCTCTGAAGTATGATCTCCTATGACCTGTCTCAGGGAGGCTTCTCCTCCCTACTGGATCCTGAGGGATGACTCCCTATGAACTCTAACTTCTTATGAGATTTGTACTTGGTGGGGCCTCCTACTTCACCATTGGTGGAGCCATTTTCTCCTCCTCATGATATGACTCGTCAATGCCATGTATATGTATCCCATTTTCATCCTGTAAAATATCACTGAACCATGTTGGTCTCTTCCTTGTCACTGCAACGATTCTAGGTAGGCCCTTCTGGCTCTATTAACTCTTCCCAATGATCTAAAGAGTGATCAAATGAACTAGAGGGATATGTATGGTCATCTTCAGAGCCTTCTACTGCTTACAATCAATCTCCATATGAGATACTATGTATCCCACAAAAGTACCCTTCTTGCTAGAAGGTTTTATCTTCATCCTCTTCTTCTTTGGTACATGTATCATGTATGTATGCAATCGTGCATACAACTCCTTATCTGGATAGTTTTCTCTATGTCTCAAACTAGAGACCATCTAATATGTTACCTCTTGCAATTGTCACTATAGCTCCCTCTTAGAGTTATCACCTGTTACCTACCCGGAACAAGAGCAACAATAATGGAAAACAATAGAGAAGAATAATACTCTTATAATAATAATAAAAAGAAGAATGAGAACAATTGTCATAGTAGCTCCTTCTTAAATATATTACTTGTGACTTGCCTGGAATAAGAGCCAAAACAAAAATATAATAAGAACAACACTCTTCAACACTCTTCCAGTGTTGTGACCAATCATTCCTCCATGGTATCCTGCCCAAAACAAGAAACAAGAACAACATCTGCTAGACGAGATAAATTTATCTTGTAAACAAGTGCATCATTAATACTGAACAATGATATTTTACTTAATGATCATCATACCAAAAATATTTAAGTGTTACTAAACATTTGATAGTAATAGCAGTAATAGAACTCTAAATAATGTTATTCTGGTTACAACACTTACTTTGGTTGCAACAGCATAAAATATCAAACCTCATATGCGAACTTGGAGTCTAGTTGTTGCTGTCCTATTTTAGTTGTTCTATATTGTAGGAGACATCGTCACCGATGCCTCCAACTCTTGGGATTCCTTTGAGTTCACTATATCTAATATCCCTTTGGATCTACTGTCATTGTGTGGATAAATGTCCTCTTTTTTTCCAAGTGTATGTCTCCTGCAAACACCCTCATCTTAGATACAAGTACACCATCCAACTTTGTCTTCTAATCTGAGATATTACATCAATAATAAAAAGTTAGAAATCTGAATCAGAAGGTTCAATGTCCAGGAAAATGTCAACAAGCCTAAAACCCTAAAAAAAAAAAAATTGACAGAAAGTCGATCTGAGAAGTGCAATATGTGCGCTAGAGTAGGGAGAGTTAATCAGTGGTGGAGTTTGTCCCAATCGAATTTATAACAAGTTCTCAACAATATTGACAAAGAAATTTTTGCAGCGAAAAGTTGCATGTGTACCTGTAGATCTTAGTAATGTGGCAAATCTCACGATCTTCCTTCCAATGATTAGACTGTTCTGAAGGAAACCTACTCTGATACCATGTTATATTTTTCATTAGTTTTGTTAATATTAGATTTACCATATCATTTTTATCTTCTTTTAACATTCAATAATCAGATACTAAAGTATATAAGCAACAAATAAACAAGCACAAGAGGACACAGATTTATCTTGGGAAAACCCCAAATGGGGGGAAAAACCCAACCAAATTTTCTTAGAGATAATCTTTACAATATTCCAATACAATCATGAACAAACACTATTCACAAAAGAAAACCAACAATGAAGAAACCCTGATAACAAATACTTATCTTCTTCTTGTCAAATCCTATCGAGGGTTGACAATTGAGCATCACCACAAAATTGGTGCAAGATAGGCGCATCACTAGAGAAAGATAGTGCACTACAGAACTGGCATAATTGGAAACTGGTAACAACAACTGCAACTGGCATGAAGCAACTGAGAAACATCACACAACCTTAGTGCAACTCCTCCAGAGATAGCGCACAAGAGAGATCACCAAGAACCACCAAGAATATCCTTCCCCAATTGGGGCGCACTCTCCAAGAGAACTAGAAACCAGAAATAACGAAACTGCAGCTACAATTACCTAGTGCACACTGCAGAAGGAGAACTTCCTAACTGTACAAATGAACTGACCCAGATTAGTATTTATACTAATCTGGGCGCCTGTCTGGTGACGACTTCTTATTCTAGGTCTTTATTATTTCTGTGAGCCGACTTCTCTTCCTAGAAATTATATTTCCACTTTATTTTTATTTACTATGGGCCGACTTCTATTCTATGGTATTCTATTTTACTTTGTTCTTTTCCGAGGTGTTATTCAACTATTAAATGGTCTTCCTTTGACTTCTTGGAATATTCTTCTTCTCTAAGAAAATTTTTCCATGAGGGAATACCTCCCACAACTATGAAAACATCAACAACCATTTCTAGATCTTGTCCTTTAAAGGTACGAGTAGTATTGGGCTTCTCTTTCTTAGATACGTTGAAGCCTATATAATGGTCACATTTGCAATTTTAACCTAATGACCATGGTTATCACAAATTGAGCATGATGTGCCTAGTTGTTTTTGGAGTCTTCCAAATCAATGGGATATGAGAACAATGTCATCCACCAATGGTAAGATGGCAATGGAAACCCTATAAAGAAAGAAACCACTAGAATCTCCTACAAGTTGTTAAATGGGATTTTTTAATTCATCACTATAAAGTCTGAGGGTGGGTGATATGGACACCCTTTCTTTACCCCTATGGTGTTTTTATATGCCATTTGTGTTTCCCATCTCAATTCAAACTCCCAATAATCATCTTGCAGATTTATAACCAAAGAGATCACAAGGTTTGGGGCCCCAATACCTTGATCCTCTTGAATATTAGGTGTCTTAGAACTATATCAAAGGCTTTATGGAAGTCCACGAAACATAAATATATCTTGTGTTTCCTTTCTTTCGCTTCCTCAATGATGGCTGTTAGTGGTAAAATATGGTCACAAGGATAATGATTCCTTATAAAACCTACTTGTACTTGAGCACCAAATGTATCTATGCAGACCACCATGATACTTGACCACCAGATGTCGCTCAAAATATTTGATACTTAGGTTGGTGCACAAGGTATGGAAGATATTTGTGAACTCAGGCACTACTTGGTCTCTTTCTTGCTACAACGTGGTCCATTTTGTGTACAGGTCATCATAACTTCCAACATGGTAGTATTGTTCCTTAATAACATCCCTGAAGGATTCCCAGGTGACTGCGACTGTAAATAATGAGGGTTACTCTATTTCCTTTTGCTCGGAGGAAGTTTCCCACCAATCTTTGACATGGGGGATGACTTTGAGGAGCGAAAAAGTAATCTTTTCTCCATTATAGAAGTTATGGACAAAGAAATACCCTTCTAGCAAATTCAACCATTTTTCTACCATATCTGCGTCTATATGATCTTCAAATATAGGAATATCAAAGTTGTTTTGTACCTTGAATGGGGTGGCACCTTCATTTGAGGAAGATGTGTCGCATGTTGGTAGTCACTGAAGGATTTGTGCAAAACTATCCATCATATTGTTCCCTTGTTGTGTGAGGGCTTCCTCGAGCAACATTTTGAAGGTATATCCTGTCCCGTCATCTTTCTTTTCTTCTTCCATGAGAGGTCGTTTGGGCGTGCAAGAGCATTTTTCCTCAAGAGAAACAAGCTCGAGACCCAATTCTTTGTACCCTGACCTCGTTGGGGACATGTATTAAGAACGACAAGGAGTAGACCACTCTAATACCACTGATCCAGAATATATTTACATAACTAAATGAATACAAATGATTATCAAAATATGCTTAACAAAGAATAACAGATATATAGTAAAATCAATTTCTATTCAATAAGGAAATACGCTGAAATTGTAAAATGCAGTGAAAACAAGCTTGCTAGAATGGTGGTGGATTATCTCTGAGAAGAGATGTGACGGTTGCGCTCATTCGCAAGAATATGATTACAATGAGGCTCTGAAGGCCTTTTTACAATAAACAAGAATGTCGAAAACCCTAGACATCCAAAAAAACCTAACTCTAGGAGATAAAGCACCAAAATTCATGTGGGCCCCGTTTCGGTAAGTTAGTACATCAACTTCCTGGGGTCGTAGCTTTTGCATACGATCTCCATTCAGGAAAACGATAGCCCATTGGAAAGGTATATCCGGGGACTACATGTAATACCCCAAGGACATGCACCAGTTGTATTTATAAAATGTAAACATGTTTTGTAGGTTGGTGAGCCGAGTGTTGATAAGCTGGCGGGCTTATGTGTTTATTAGGCCGTAGAGCCTAAGTGTTAAAGGATAAGAGCCTGATTTTGTATATGTAACTATAAAGATCATTAATAAAATATAAACATCGTTGCGTGCAGACCGACCACGAAGAAAGAGTGATGGGGGAATAAGCTTCCACAAGGTTGGGTAATGGAGGAGGCTAAGTGTGTGGGCCTAGGTGATTAGGGGGCTTACCTCTAAAGAGGATAATTTATTATTATTTCCTAAAGGATAAGGTGGACATGTTGAGTGTTGTCCTAAGTTCTTGTAAAGGGAACATGTTCTAAGTGGAACTCATGCGGCTCTAGGAAGACAAGTGTCGACCTGGGCGCATGCAGTTAAAACGAATGAGTCAGCCATGTTGGGGGTCATTCTATCATTCTGTCATCCTCCAATTGAGTTCGCAGGGATGCCTGTTTGAACCCATTTTTGGACTTTACATCTGTATCTGCATAACCGTGCGTAGTGAAGGTTGTTTGTGCGACCATTTTCCTATTCTCCGTTTGAACTCATTGGTCTCTGTGTTGACCGGGGTTGCTACAGTTTGGTATTGCAGCTAAGTTAGAGCTGAGTAGTGGCATTTTCCATGCCGGTTGATGGCTGGGGATGTTACAAATTGGTATCAGAGCATGGTTACAACACAGATCCTAGATGGGCCATGTTATTGGAAATTGAAGAAAGAGTTTTAGAAGGAGTTGTTGTTGAAATGGACAAAACTCAAGTTCTGACCTATGGTTTCAACATTGAGCCTGGATGGGTGGGATAAGTGGTCATTGGACTCAAGGTTTCAAGAGGAAATTGTGTTAAGAGGAACCAATTTTGGACCTCAAAAACATCCCTGAGTGCTAAGAGGATTACCTTGGCCGTGTTAAGAAGCTCAGGAGGAGTAGCGGTATTGTAAAACTGTGATAGAAGTGGTGTTTGACCGCAGATTAATGAGAACCGTAGGATCTGTTTGGAAGAAAAGGGAAAACCCTTACAACCATTAGATCTAGAGAGTGTGTAGAAGACCCTTCTAAAAGATGAATTTAGGAGAAAGAGCACAGAGCTCTTAAGTCTTTCAGAGCTTTCAAAGTTCAGGAAGAGTAGTGAGGTTGAAGTATCGAAAGGGAAGGTCCCCTTGTTTGGAAGGAGAATAGACAAAAATCTGTTAGGAAAGAGCCATAGTCTGTTATGACCATTGGATACAGGAAAGAGTGTGGGAGTTAACCCTTGGATCCATTCAGACTTCGCGAGTTCGAAAAATTGAACGAGTTTGTCATAAGGGAGGTAAAATCCTCAAATTTCTGAAGTCTCGAAGTTAACTCTGAGCCTTAGATCTGAGGATGCCCGGGAAACATATTGACCATCAAATCTAGGAATTAGACGATAGTCAAGTTACCCGAACTACCGATGACTTAAGAAACGTTGTGAGATGGATGGTCATGAGCCCCTTAGGAAATCCGCAGAGTAATAGAGTCCTTCGGTATCGTCGTTCTAAGAGAATTGAAAATCTTAGAAGAGATAATTTTTTCAAGAGAAAATGCGAGACTCAAGATAGTCAGGCTCACAAGAGGAACGAAGGATGAGGCCTTTGAACATCTACAAAAGTCTTCCAAGTCAGAAGAAGTTAAAATCTCAAGAGGAGGAGCAACAACAACCGTCATATCAGTTGTGGGAAGAAACCTGGACCGTTATATCAGTTTCTAGGGAAGCATAGGAGAAGTGTTGAGAAGGAACATATCCTATCTGTCGGATCTCAACGCAAGGGGACGATAGTCGTCCGATCTAAGGTAAGGTGCACGAGTGTTAACCTTTGTGTGCATCGGAGGGTTGACTGGCCAAAGTTCTGAAGTCTTGAAGTGAGTTAGGGACCGTTCATCGCTAAGAGGGGAAAGTGGTGCAATATCCACAACCCTTGAGTGAGATCTTGTGGTCCAAGAGAGTTTGAAATCACCGAAGTAGGTCCTGGTCGTTGGTCACCAGGAGGGCTATGTGTTAATAGATCAGATTTTTTGGGAAAAACACTTCGAGAGTTTCAGTTGAGAGTTTAAACTCCTGAAGCCCGGAGAGCCGGAGACCCAAAGTGTATCTGTACTGTAGATCCAGAAGGGCGTGTGGCGATAGATCATGAACTCTAGGTAAAAGCGTTCCAGAAGGAAGCAAGCAGGGAAAGTTGAGACCTTTGAAGGCCGGAGTCCCGAATTGGATCTCGATTGTTGATCGTGAAAGAGGACGAGGGTCGTTGATCTGGTCCTGGTTGAAGGTTCTGTAGTAAATGAGAATCGTCCAGCTCATCATGACATTAAGACGTGACTTTTTATTTTGATAAGTGATCAAGCACTTCTAGCTTAGCGTCTGGTCACGACCTGTGGTCGTATGGAACAAAGAAACAATGGGAAAAGAAGAGGCAATGCTCAAATAAATAAGCATGTGGGTTTCGTATGGTTCAAACCTACATTAGGGAGGGACTGAAGACTTGGAAACTTTATGATAGGGTCCAGCAAATATCTAAGATCCATTAGCTCAGATAAAAGAGATCGTAGCACAAGAAGTGCATCCGAGAGGAAGCACAAGTTTTAAAGGATTATAGCTTTCTGCTCAAGGCTCAGAATTAAGCAAGGAATCTGTGATTGGAAAGGTCTCGGAAAGAGGATTCCAGATGTAATGGTTACATTAAAACATAAAAAGTGCTAGAGATGTCTTCAGATAAAATAAAGAAGGAAGAAGGTCAGTGAAAATTCTTTATTCTACATCTGAGATTTTTCAAAAATCATTGGATCAGATGTTGGGTTCGATAAGCAGCATGGAAACCCCAAATGGAATTCTTGTTTGGGGAAGATAGTTCAGGTGACAATCTTTACACATCAAATGTGAATGCTAGGTGGAGAAAGTCATCTGCAATGCATGATAATGCATGAACCATAAGTTTGTATGGAGATGCAAAGAATAGGAATAAGGAAGGAAGGTTTTATGGAATATTAAAGAGTTTGGAGATAACATGTGACATCTCCAAGGATCATCCCTACAGATTGGAGTAACACCTCCATTATTTCTATCAGAATGCGCATTGGAAGCATGACATGAAGTCATCAAATATGGCATGACAAAAGTTGAATATGCATGAGCTGAATTAGAGGAATCCAAATAATAATGGAATGCTGAAAATTAATATCAACATAATATGTTATGGCAAATATGCAAAGTAGACAAGGAAAAACTCATGGATGGAGTCAAGTCCATGAATATCCTAAGATAATGGAAGAAGAAATCATGAGATAGATATCAAGCTAATAGGAATGCATGTCAACACTTCAGGAAGGAAAGCTAGAATAGGAGAGGATTGTTGATGCACTCCAAAGGTGTGAAGATATTTCTATAAGAGCATGGAGATATCAAGTCAAGAATAATTTAAAAGTGAAGTGACTTCTAAAGTGAAATCAATAAGGAACCAGAAAGAAGAAAATGGTTCTATGCATGGTTTTGAATGTAGAGGAGATGGTGCCTAACAATAATCCATCTTAAGTGACATAGAGCCATGCGTGACAACCCAAGAGGTTGGAGGTATCACTTGAATCTATGAAGGTAAGATAAAAGAAGGACTTTCAGTTAATTCTATGCAGCTAGCAAAAGATAAGTGAAGAGTGCAAGAAAACCTCAAGTACTAAAGTATTTCATCGAAAAAGGGATGAAGAAGTTCAGTCCTGAAGAGTAACTAGATATTGAAGAATCTAGAGTCTATAAAATAGCTTGGTGTGGAATTTTATTCATCCAAGTACGAGATTGGGATAGTCGGACCCAAGAAATTAACGAAAGCTGAAGGTTAATATCATCTTAGTTTGGGACTATAAATGTAAAGGCAACCAAGAGTGATTTGGCTAGAAAGTGCTTAGGACAAAAATATTCATGTACAGTGACTAAAATGAGAGCACAAGAAGATTCAGGAATCGGGGAAGAATTGTAGACTTCTGGGATCATCAAGGAAAAGTCTTATAGGGAGAAAGAAGTTGCTGCAATTTCTGTGGCAACAAGTATGTTACGACTTGTTGAGTCAGCCAAAGGAAAGAATGCTTGCATGTTTGCAAGTGTTGTTGGTGATGTTGTTACTTAGGGAGTGAAGCAACAGAGAGCTGAAGTGTTGGTTATAAGTTTGATAAAAGAAGCATGAAAGCTTCTACTACCATCAGACTTTCAGGTAGTATAAAATTTATTAATAGCAGTCATGTAGGTATGAGTTTTTATTACTTTTTTTTTTTTTTTTGCATAATTGCTGAAAGGAAATTTAGGTAAGAATTCCTTAGCCAGAGTTATTATATAAAATTGCATGGTTATATTATTTGAATGCATACCACTGGATGTGGTAAAGGTTGGAGGCCTGTATTAATTCAAATCTTTTTAGCTTATGAATGCACACACTGACATAGTAGAATGTCATGTTAATTTGATTATGGGGCAATAACCAAAGAATTAAAGATAAGAGTTGGTTATAGGAATGAATGCCAGTAAGCTAGTCATGTATGAGACCAGGACATGGTTGGATATGGAAAGGTATGGATATGGAAAAGTTATGAGCCACACATGTACTAAAAACTTCCTACCTTTAAATAAAACTTGGACTGCAACCTTTTTTCTAACACTAATGAACACCACATAATTATATTCTTGGTGCAGTGTTCGGGTCGAAAAGGAAGGTATCCAATTAATTGGGAAGACAATGAAAAGTGTGTGGAGAATGTGTCAACACATTGGCCATAATTCCAACTCATGGATGGTGAGATACATGACTGAGATAAAGAGCATTATGTAATTCAATGCAAGGTACATTGAATAAGTATGCAAGGAGAATTGCACTCATGCATAGTAAGTGATAGAATTGTATACTAAATGAAATGGTTGAATATGTTTTGTAAGTACATGCATATATATTATTGCATGGAAATAATTGTTATTAACAACTGAAATATTGTTAACTCATGAAGTTGAGGACATTTTAGGGAGGTGTTAGACACTGCAACATGAAAGTTGCAAGTCAAGTAGTCACATGAGCATTGACTACAGAAAATATTCTTGTTCAGAAAAAGAAATAATGAACTTACTGTTATTAATTATGAACATGCATATGCATAGAATGATGAGTCATTCTATTTTATTAAATTGTTTGGTAATTATGATTGAATTGCTAGATGCAGACAATTCTAAGTTCACTGCATATGGTTCTATACATATTGCAATTGAATTATGATGTACAGGAAATACTTACAATTGTTGGCAGTATGCAAGATGAAGCATTACAAAAAAAGTGGTCTGCAATTTGGTGCCTATGGAAAACCACAAGGATGGTTGTATTCATAATATGGAAACAACCAAGATGAATTATGAAATAGAATTTCATGTTTTGGAGAAAAAGTTGAAATTCCCTTTTGAACTAAGTTTGAGTTCCTAAATGAATTATTTTATGTTTCCTCATGACAACTACATGAGGGTGATGTAGATGAGATGATGTTGAATAAAGTTAGAATGTTGACTACAAAGAGTAGCTCAGGGAAGATGTCAATTGGAGACCTCTGAGGGCAGTTGGAACTCCTCGAGCCATGGTGCTCTAAGACTTCCAATCTAGCCTGTTGCTAAAGCCCAAAGAAAGGGAGGTGTAACAGCCGATGGACTATGTGACAGTGAAGGTGTACACTTCTGGGGTGGGATAAGCATGTGGGGAAGGAGAGACCGTTGGTTGGAGTGATGTTGAGGTTTGGTACCTTGGTCTAGACCATGATGATGTGGAAGTTCTTCTCAATCAAAAGATAAGTAAGAATTCTCTATTTATTGTATGTTGTGTATCTTGTATACATGTTATTATGTTATTAGAATTGCCTGTATATACATAAATATACATTGCATATATGCTTGCATTACCTGCATCCATGACTGTACATAATGTGTTTCACATTTTATTGTGTAAGAAATATGTACCCGATGCTAATCATGTTATTGATTGGAATGTGATTCATGTAGAGCAAGAAGGTGTCTTGCAAGTGCATCCAGTGCACATATTGGATCGGAAGAGAAAACATCTCCGGAATCGAGCCGTAGGCTTGTAAAGGTCCAGTGGACCTTGGCATGGTTCTGAGGACGCGACACAAAAGCATGAGGATGATATGCGGGCAAAATACTCACATCTTTTTGAAGATTTTGGAAATCTTGTTGATGTTGTGTAAAGAGTTGCACTGAGGACATTGAAAAAATAAGGGGAGGGGATTGTAATACCCCAAGGACGTTCCCCAATTGTATTCATAAATTGTAAACATGTTTTGTAGGTTGGTGAGTCAAGTGTTGATAAGCTGGTGGGATTATGTGTTTATTAGGCCGGAGAGCCTAAGTGTTAAAGGCCAAGAGCCTAATTTTGTATATGTAACTATGCAGATCATTAATAAAATATAAACATCATTGCATGCAGACCGACCACGAAGAAAGAGTGATGGGGGACTAAGCTTCCACAAGGTTGGGTAAGGGAGGAGGATAAGTGTGTTGGCCTAGGGGATAAGCTAGGGGGCTTAGCTCTAAAGGGGATAATAATTTATTATTATTTCCTAAAGGCTAACGTGGACATGTTGAGTGTTGTCTGAAGTTCATGTAAAGGGAAAGTGTGCTAAGTGGAACTCATGCGGCTCCAGGAAGACAAGTGTCGACCTAGGTGCATGTAGTTAAAACTAATTAGTCAGTCGTGTTGGGGGTCATTTTGTCATTCTTTCATCCTTCGCCTGAGTTCGTGGGGATGCCCGTCTGAACACGTTTTTGGCCTTTGCATCTGTATTTGCATAATCGCGCGCAGTGAAGGTTGTTTGTGCGACCATTTGCCCATTCTCCATCTGAACTCATTGGTCTCAATGTTGACCAGGGATGCTACAGTTTGGTATCGCAGATAAGTCAGAGCTGAGTAGTGGCATTCCCTAGGTCGGTTGATGGCTGGGGATGTTACACTACACATTTTTCTTCTATCTATCAAATTTCATTTTGATTGTGGAAAGCCCTAAAAAAGGTTGTTTAGGGCCTCAAAACGGCCCTGCAAGTCAGGGACCCGAAAACTAGGGAAACAACTGCTAAAATGAAAAACTGCCAAAATGAGCTAGTTGGAATAAGTGGGAGGCCACCGACATCCATATGGACCAATATGTCATGTGTCACCATCCATTAACTGCCATGTGACACCATTCCTTGGTCACCATGTGGCACCATTCCACACTGCCAAGTGTCATGATCTTATTGGATGCCATGTGTAACAATATTATTGGTTAGCACTTTATATGATTAAAATAATTCTTGGTATAAAGCTTAAGTGGGAAAGTAAATGAGAGGGGGAAGATATGGGTAGTTAGGGAAGGATATAAATGAGGGGAGCATAAGTGACGGGGTGACGTAGGGTGAGGTAGTGGTGGGGAAGTTTGTAGGCAACAGGTTCATGGGGTGAGGGAGTGAGGGAGGTGAGGGGGTTGTCAGACAGTTGGCTTAGGTTGATGGATAGTTGGTATGGATTTTTGGTTGTCATTGATGTCAACTATTGGAGAGTGATATTGTATATTGATGTCAACCCTTGGATAAAGTACGGTAGCAAATTCCAGTAGCACAAAGGTTTGGGTAGTGGACCCAAGTTTGTTTGATGTAAAGATGACTCATTATTGTCTTGTCATGGTTGATAATAAGTACAAATGGATGAACTCCAAAGTGGTCCCCTTATGGTGAAAGCCCTCACGGGAAGACGCTTTGCGGATTGAGTTATCCTAGAAGTATGGTTAGAGAACCCATTCTTATTTGTGGAATAATGAGATGAATGTTAGTGAATTTTTCAGTGAAACTATCCTATATGGATATTTCTTGTCATTCCATTTCCGATGGTATGTGGAACATCACATAACTCCTCACAGTTAGAGAGTTATGGCCATGAGAAGTTGGAGAACCCAGGTTTGGGTAATGGACCCAAGTTTTTTTTATGGATAAAGGTATGAGTTTTGATATATTTTTAGGTAATAATATTCTATATGGATAGTACATGTCAGTCCATTTATGGTGGTATGTGTAACGTCACATAACGCCTCACGGTTTGAGAGTTGTGGCCTTATGAAGTTGGAGGACCCTCATATGTCATCTACAAGCCCCAAAAGGTCAAAGTAGTCAAAGTGGTTTAAGAAATTTTAAAGGTAAATAATAAAATAAAGTGATGAGTGCACTATAATTCAAATTGAATACAAAATAAATTATTTAAATAATAAATTTAATGGAGAAATTAGAAGTGGGTTAACCCTAAAATAAGGAAAGTGGGCAAAGTGACCTAGAAGGTGTTTTTAAGGAAGCTACTTGGAGAGTATAAATAAGAGTCAAGGCTCTCTCATTTTACATCGCACTTGAGAATATTGAATATATATATTTTCCCGAGGTAACCAAATGATATATAAGCCGAATTTATGAGTAAAGGTGAAGAAAAGAAGGTCAGAATTCAAGGAATGATAAATTCCTTTGATGGTGTTTTTTAAGGTGTTTTGGGTAAAAACGTCATAACTTCTTCATAACAGGTTCAAATTGAGTAAGACAAAATGTGTTGGTTAGAGTATGGTGTATAGTATGTTGTGTAATAGTTTCATATCTATTCAATAAATATTTCATGCGGGGCACGCTCTACAAGGTCTCTCTCTAGAATAATCTAGAATTCAACAAGGTATGCCATTCTTGCTATAACTCCTTTTCTGAGAGGTTCCAAGTAGTCACAACTGAAGGAATTGCATTAAACACACTGAAGAACATTTTATATTAGTTTCAGATCTTTATTCATTACAGGTACAAAGTTATGATTATTTCAAGTTATGGTTGTTGACTAATCCAAAACTAGGCATGTGAGACTAAAGAAAAGTTTGATGAAAATGATAGTCTCTTGTTGTTAAAGTTAAAGAAGGTTTGCAAGAATCTGATCATATAAACCAGGTCTATTAAAAAGTTACAAATCATATTTGGATGATGAAATTGATGAGGGAATTTGGTTGAGGTACATGGTTGAGACAAGTAGTTGATGAGTTGGCACATACATGAGGTGTATAGTTGATGATGTTGGTACATATTGATGAGTCATAGTTGATGAGTAGTTGATACATGATTGGCACATACTTGTTACATGGTTTGAGGCACTTGTTACTGGTATTTGTGACACATGGTTTATGAATGTTGTATCATACTTGTATTATTAGAAGCACATATTGATCTTGGTGATGATTATGAGTTTTTGTGTTATACTTGGTCGATGCACATCTTTGAGAGTTGTCTTGGTGATTGATCTTGGTAAGTAGATTTGATTTGGTTGATAAATTTGATGAGATAGGTTGTTTGGACAAGTTGTTGTGACAATTTATTTGTATAGGTTTGGTTCATGGTTGATGCACTTGTTTATGGTGCAGGTTGATTACACGTTGAGGTACAGGTTGATGCATGGTTCAGGTTATTGGTAAAGGTTTTTTGGTACAGGTTGATTGGTACAGGTTTAAAAAAATATATCTCACAGTGATAATGTGACAATGGTTCCATCATTCTACTTATACATCAGGGCGGTTGGACAGGGCAAGGACATGTGGTTGTAGCCACCTTCTGGTTGTAGCCAGAGAACAAAGGGGGTTGTAGCCTCCTTCTGGTTATAGCTAGAGAATTGGGGAGTTGAAGCTTCCCTCAGGTTGTAGCCTGAGAAACTAGGGGGTTGGAGCCTCCTTCCAGTTGCAGTTGGAAAACAAAGGAATTTGGTGCTTCCAATGAATGTAATTATTCAAGACATATAAGAAAAATAATTCTGTGGTTTTCTCCCACTTTGGGTTTCCACGTAAAAAACTGGTGTACTGTGTATGTGTATGATTGTTCAATTGTTCATTGCTTATTTACTCTGCAGTTATTGGATGATAATGCTACATTGATATAACACTT
>JZKD02S1801433.1:231931-247939 GCA_000966675.3 Picea glauca
TACCTTACTTATAAGAAAGATGAAACTTAGGTGTAGGTAGATTTCCAATGGATCCATTCAAACATTGATCTGATTTGTGGAATGAACTCCATCACTATGGAACATATTGGGGATTGTACCAATGAGTCAGGGGCACTCTCAATGTCTATTGGAGAAAAATTGAACCAGGTGTGTTGAAAATTTGATTGCATTATTTGGCCAACAATGCTCTGGAACCATAATTCAATGAAGTTGATTCTTGGTTGCTTAAGAATATTATTGTCTTTGATTGAATGAGGATTTTCCAATATTAACAATCCTTTTTCTGCCTCCTTATCATTGTCCACATCGAATAATTCATCAACAATGTCTTGAAAAGACTCTTGCTCATCATTCTTCTCAAGATTCATTTCTTCCACCAATTGTTCATATGCCTCTAGTTGTTATGGAATTATTGTAATCTTATGAACATCTAGTTGTATTTTGATCTATTGAAGTTATAGTAACCTCTGTTCAAAGTTAAAGTTATAAGCTAACTCTTGTCAAAGTATTAGATTGATTAAGGTTGAGTTTTAGAGTTTATTTGCATTTTATTCTCTAAATCATATTTCTATCAAGCATATTGTCTTAAGTACATGGGACAGGTTGAAGAGAATACTTGTCATCTTGAGTGAAGGAGACTTGAAAGAAAATCAACAACGCTCGTTCATGAAGATAAGACTCTAGGTTCCAGGTTTGATTGATTAAATTAACACGTTTCCAATTTGCACATATCAAGTTTGATAATTGCTACATTACTAGTTGTGAGAACAAACCTTGAAAGGTTCTATTACTGCTATATACAATGAATACTTGGAAGCATGTGAGTACTATTGATATAAATTCTTATTGTACTTGGTCGCGAGATGAACTAACATCTCCTCTAGGAGATACTTCTTGTTTTTCTTCCAGGAAGGTCACCTTGCTAATAATATGATGACTACCATGAGTTTGCTTTTTTATTCTTGTTGAAATAGATATGTTCTTATGAAAATGTTATTATGCTTTTTGTTTTTGTTTTCTTGTTCTGACTAGGTTACCATGGAGGAATGATAGATCACAACACTAGAAGAGTGTTGTTCCTATTTCTTATTATTGAATTTTTATTTTGGTTCTTGTTCCAGGAAGGTCACAAGCAATAGCTGTAAGAAGGAGCTACTGGGATTATTGTTCTTGTTCTTGTTTTTATTATTGTAAGAGTATTATTCTTGTCTATTATTTTTCCCTTTGTTGTCCTTGTTCCAAGCAGGTCACAGGTGATAAATTTGAGGGAAGCTATAGTGACGGTTGCAGGAGAAAAAATATTAGATGGTCTCTAGTTTGAGACATGGAGTAGACTATCCAGATAAGAAGTTGTATACACGACCATATACATCCATGTACCAAATAAGAAGAAGACGAAGAAGGGTACTTTTGTGAGATACATAATATCTCATATGGAGATTGATTGTAAGGAGAAGAAGGCTCCAAAGATGACTGAACAAATCCCTCTGGTGCAGTGGATCACTCTTTAGATCATTAGGAAGAGTTAGTAGATCCAGAAGGGCCTACCCATAATCGTTGTAGTAACCAAGAAGAGACCAAAGTGGTCCCATGAAACTTTGCAATATGAAACATTGATGAACCATATCATGAGGAGGAGATGGCTCCGAATATTATACATATTCAGAGAGATTCAAGCTTCAGAGGGATAATGGAGACTCAAAGACTTTCAGATTCAGATGGAAGAGAGAGACATCTTCCAGAACTGATAGACAAATGCCATGGGTTGAGAAGGCTAGATCGAAGCTTCAAAGGATTCAAGGAGATATGATATCTTATGGGAAGATTCCCTTGCTTCAGTAGACTTTGCTACAGTGACTGAGGAGGAATCCAATCAAAAGGACTGGGATATATATCTTTTTCTTAGTTCTGAGACTAGAAGGGAAGTGAGTGGTGACTTCCAAGTTGATATACAAGATCAATCATGTTGCAGATAAATATCCTAGAGATGTACAAATCCTGATTTGTGTTCAGAGGATTGTCCCAACAAGAGGGAGAAGACTATGATGAGACACTTGCTCAAGTATATTGCTACCGACGAACATGTAGTAGATATGTTGACCAAGCCTCTGTCAGGAACAATCTTGGAGTGGTCCAAATGTTTTTCTCCAATAGTGAGAATTGATGTGTTCCCCAGTAGTGGGAAGTGATGTGATCCCCAGTAGTGGTATGTCACCCTAGTGCAAGTTGGTATGCTACAAAAACTTAGGATGGTATGTTACCCCAATGCAGGTTGCTATGATACTCCAATGTAGGCTGGTATGTTACCCCAATGCAGGTTGGTATGCTACTCCAATGTAGGCTGGTATGTTACCCCAGTGTAGGTTGATATGCTAATCCAACACATGATGGTATGTGTTGATATTATGGTATTTGCAAGAGGTATTAACCTCCACTTGTGACCTTTGATGAGATTAGAATATTCCAGGAAGCAAGAAGAATCCTAAAAGACTTGGACATAACCCTAGAAGTAAAGTCGGCTAAAGAGAATATTTTATATTAAATATTTAGCCTCTAGAAAGAGAAGTTGGCCTAGACATCCTGAAGAGAGAAGTATAAATATAAGGCGCCAGAGCTCATTTGATACACACAAGTCGAAACTGCAAAAATCATGTAGTGCGCAAGTCTGGGGAGCAGCTGCAGTTGCAGTTACTACAACCTATAATTTTGGTCTTTCTGGGTTGGAATTTATGATCAGTCTTTGTTATGTTTTCTTGGTGCATTAACCTTGTTTGTCTATTGATTTTATACTATAATTCTTCCCTTTGTCAAGGTCAAGGTGCTCGGGGGTGGCATTCGTGCCTATGGTTGGGTGACAATATTGCTATATTGTTTATGGTTAAATGAGAACACCCACTTTTATAACAAGTTATGGGCCCACACCTCCTTCATTCAGTCTAACCACTATAAGGAAGCTAAGCCATAAGGTTATCAATCTCGTTGAAGAACTTTCGTTAGGGTTTCTAGCAGGTGCAGTTACTAAAGCACTGCCCCTAGGGTTACTAGCAGGTGTAGTTGCAAAAACCCTAAAACTCTTGCCCAACACCTTATGATGGAACACCTTACTCAAGAAGAAGATATTCTAGTGTGCCTTAGTCCAACATACCTCTTGACACTCTCAGAAGGAAAAAACGTCAAAGTTGAGATTTTGGGTCAAAGTAAAAGTTTGACCAGTTATTAGTCAACATAAATCATGAATGAAAAGACAAATCATCTACATTATTCAACTCTCACAAGAACTGTTGAATATGACATGTGGATAATTGACAGTGGAGCTTCCAGGCATATGACAGGAGATTAAGTCAGACTCTTTAATCTGAATGAAAAGATGACATCCTACAAGGTAGAACTTGGAGACAAGAACACCTATCCAGTCGAAGGAATTGGTCAAGCCTCCATCAAATTGAAAACAAGTAACAATGTTCATTTGAGCAATGTCTTATATGTACCTGGTTTAGAAAAGAATCTTGTATCCATATCTTTCCTAGAAGACAAAGGAAACATAATAACCTTTGTAGATGGGAAAGTATTATCTTGGTTTAGAGACTCCAACATAGAGAACACTAGAGTTATTGGAACCCATGAAGGAAGACTATATAGACTACTAGAACAAAATGATGAAGTTCTTGTACATTATGAAGTCAATCCAAATGAACTTTGGCATAGAAGGTATGCTCATATCAACTATCAAGCATTACCTTTCCTCAAAAAGATGGTTGAAGGAATACCAGAACTAAAATCTACACATGAAGGAATTTGCAAAGGATGTGCTCTTGGTAAGAATGTTAGGAAATCATCCTCAAGCAACAATAATAGATCTAAGGAAATCCTAGATCTAATACATTCAGACGTTTGTGGTCCGATTCTAGTCAAATATCTAGGAGGTTCTCTTTATTATGTAATCTTCATAGATGATTACTAAAGAAAGACTTGGTTATATCTCTTGAAGACAATGGACAAAGTTTTCAACAAGTTTCAAGAACTCAAAGCAGAGATAGAGAACCTCACAAATAAGAAAATCAAGACCTTGAGAACAGATAATGGAGGAGAATAGACATCCAAGGAATTTGTTGCCTTTTTCAAATCGACAGGGGTTAGGAGGGAACTAACTATTATGCTTAATCCTCAACAAAATGGTGTAGCAGAAAGGAAGAACATATCTATTGAAGAAACTGTGAAGGCATTAATAAATGATAAAGGTTTATCTATGTATTTGTGGGGAGAAGCAACCATGAAAGAAATATATGTTTAGAACATAAGTCCCCACTGCATATTGAAGGATATGACTCCAAATGAATCCTTCTCATGAAATAAACCTAATGTGGAACACTTAAGAATCTTTGGATGCCTTGTTTACATTCACATCCCCAAGGATAAAAGGAAGAAATCAGAACCCTCAGGAAAGAAGGGAATATTTGTGGGATACAATGAATCATCCAAAGCCTATAGAATCTATATCCCAGAAAAACATAAGGTTGAATTCAGCAGAGACGTAACCTTCAATGAAAATATGGCTTTCAAGAAATCCATAGAAGAAACTATAGAAGAAGAAGAGTATGAAGAGCCTAAAGAAGAAAGCACATGTCTTCCAGAAAGTCAGAATGAAGAAACATAACAACTTGATCATCCAATGCAATCACATGAACCTATTCAATCAGTCATTGTACCCAAAACCAAGAAACGTCCAACTTGGATTGAAGCTACTCTACAAGAAGGAGAAAGACTCAAAGCCCCAAGTGGCACCTTCAGAGAAAGAAAAAATCCCAAAAGATTCTCCAACTATGCATCATGTATGACAAAGATTCTAAATGAATAACCCACCACATTTGAAGAAGCAAATTAGAAGAACAATGGAAAGAAGCCATGACAGAAGAACATTAGTCCATCATGAAAAATTGTGTATGGGAAATTGTGCCTAGACCCAAACAAAAATTAGTAGTTACTTTAAAATGGGTCTATAAGATCAAACATGCATCAGAAGGAAGCATGGACAAATACAAAGCAAAGTTCATAGCTAGAGGGTTCCCCCAAAAGGAGGGAGAAGATTATGACAAGACATTTTCTCATGTTTCCAGATATACTTCTATTAGAGCCATTATGTCTCTTGTTGCTTCTATGGGATGGAGTTTACATTAGATGGTTGTAAAGATAGCTTTTCTCAATGGAGCAATCGAAGAAGAAGTATACATTGAACAACCTCAAGGATTTGAAGTACACTCCAGAGAAACTCATGTTTTCATATTAAAGAAAGCTCTGTATGGACTCAAGCAAGCTCCAAGAGCTTGGTATTCCAGAATAGACATCTACTTAATAAGACTTGATTTCTCCAAGAGTCATGTATATCCAAATCTCTACTACAAAGTCATCAACAATGCACCCGTGATTCTACTTCTATATGTCGACGATTTATTCTTGACAGTTGAAGAGTCTCTCATCACCCAGTGTAAGAAGGAAATAGCTTATGGGTTTGATATGAAAGACCTCGGTCTCATGCATTATTACTTGGGACTAGAAGTATGGTAGAAGCATGGTGAAGTATTCCTTGGACAAGGAAAGTATGCAGTGAATATTCTTGAGAAGTTTGGAATGATGGATTGCAAATCCATGGACACTCCTATGGCCACAGATATAAGGAAAGTAAGAGACTCAAACTCTGATCCAGTAGACCTGTCCCTATATCGGCAATTGATTGGGTCATTAATGTATTTAGTGAATACTTGACCATATATTTTCTTTGTTGTAAACACCCTAAGCCAGTTCCAAGTGGAACCCAGACATGAGCATTGGATAACTGCAAAGCATGTTCTAAGATATATTTGTGGGACACTAAACTATGGTTTAAGATATACCTCATCCAGTGATATACATCTTCATGGATTCATAGATTCAGATTGGGCAGGGAGTGAAGACGACATAAGGAATACTTTAGGGATGCGTTTCATCTTGGGATCCACTATGATATCTTGGGGCAGTAGGAAACAAAATTATGTCGCACTCAGCACAACAGAAGCAGAATATATTGCAGCATGTGAGGCATGTACATAAGAAGTATGGATTAGAAAGATGATTTCTAGATTATTTGATTAGGTTCTGAATTCGACCATAATATACTGTGACAATCAGAGTTGTATAAGGTTATCTGAACATCTAGTGTTTCATGAACGATCGAAACACATTGAGATCAAATACTACTTTATTTGAGATAAAGTCCAGGAAGGAGAAGTGAAGCTCCAGTATATCTCCACAAAAGAGAAAACAACAAATATTTTGACAAATCCTTTGTCTAGGATAAAGTTTGCATACTTACGATACAAGTTGGGGATCATGGAGATAACTCCCTTGGCTGAAAGGGAAGAGATGGCTCTCTAGGTTGGGAGGGAGCATTGATATATCATTGAATTATGGACAGTCATTTTCCAATTTGGAAAATGGTCCAGGATGGATAGTTCCTTTCCAGTTCAGAAAGTGGTTTGAGATTTTCTGAAGGACATGCATTTTCCAGTTCGGACAATCATTTTCGTAATGAAAATGGTCTGATCGATTGTTGATGTACCATAGAAAATGATTCCCCTTGTGGCCAGTGTGGGGGACTGGTCTAGGACAATCATTATTCTTGGCAGTCACTCTCTGTAGTGGTTAAGTAGAATGGTTTGCCTCATCAGGCAGTGATTCTTTCGAAGTTCGCAGTTGTAAGCAGTTTTGAAGAATGGTTTGTTTTGGAGGTTGGTGCAGGACAATCATTTCCTTAGGAAATGGTCTGTATATTCATTCCCTATGACAGACTCATTCTCTCTAGGTTGCACTATGTTTAGTGTCAGAGAAATGGCCCAGTTAGGTGAATGGTCCAAGTTCAATAATCAGAAACAAGCATTCCCTACAGAAGAATCATTCTATCCAGGTTGCACTATGATTAGTGCCAGAGGAATGGCCTAGTTAGGTGAATGGTCCAGACTCATAAATCAAGGACAATTATTCTTCCATGCTTGGGAATAATATTCCAGATATCCCATGGTTGATGCTTTTACTGTATGAGGGCAGATTCTCTTCCATATCTCACAGATGTGAGTGGAAGAATGGCCCAGATGACTCAACTTGTATCATGATATTATTTATGCAGGTTGATATTAGATGATATGACTGTTGTATAGATTGTATGTCTCTAGACAGTAGTTGTATACTATTGTGGTGGATGTGTTCCACTAATTGTGACTATGTGTCACTCGTTAGTAGTCATGTGCTACTTGGTATGGTTGTGTACCACTGGATAGTAGTTATGTACTACTATGGATAGACACAATTGCGTTCTATCATATGACATTGTACTGATTATCATGGAGATTATCCAATTGGATAATGTTGATGGTGCTCATGATTTGATCATGAGATAGCCCGTGTGGCTATGATGATGCTACCGATTGAATGGTTTGTTTTTTATCAAGACCATTACCTTTTATACCTCCCTAACTAGGAGGGAGTGTTGATATTAAGGTAGTTGCAGGAGGTATTAACCTCCACTTGTGACCTTTGATGAGATTAGAATATTCCAGGAAGCAAGAACCCTAAAATACTTGGACATAACCCTAGAAGTAAAGTCAGCTAAAGAGAATATTTTATATTGAGTCTTTAGCCTCCAAAAAGAGAAGTCAGCCCAGACATCCTAGAGAGAGAAGTATAAATATAAGGCACCATAGCTCATTTGATACACATAAGTTGAAACTGCATAAATCCAGTAGTGTGTAAATCTCGGGAGCAACTGCAGTTGTAGTTACTGCAACTTGTAATTTTGGTCTTTCTGGGTTAGAATTTCTGATCAGTCTTGGTTATGTTTTCTTGGTGCATTAGCCTTGGTTGGTTGTTGATTTGATACCAAAATTCTTCTCTCTGTCAAGGTCAAGGTGCTCGGGGGTGGAATTTGTGCCTATGGTTAGGTGACAATATTGCTATATTGTCTATAGTTAAACGAGCACACCCACTTTTCTAACAACATGTTACCCCAATGTAGGTTGGTATGCTACTCCAACACATGCTGGTATGTTACTCCAGTGTAGGTTGGTATGATACTCCAATGCAGGATGGTATGTTACCCCAGTGCAGGTTGGTATGCTACTCCAACAAAGGTTGGTACACTATTCCAGTGAAAGTGAAAAACTTCTTATGATGTATGGATTCGTGAAATTCAACAAGACAATGACTGAGGTGTGGAGAAGTGCATAAACAATGATGATGGTCATGCCGAGATAATTCCTTCCTTGTTAAGAGGGAGTGTTAAATTTTTGAGTCAAATTCTGTGTGAGATGACGAGTTACTAGTTTTGTATGAACTAGATGCCAACCTATAGTGTCGAAAATGATTCCCAGATAGAGTGTCTTTCAGTAGCATCAGAGGTTACCAGCTGGAGGGCCAACCAGTAGTGTTGGAGGTGTTTTCCAGCTAGATGGCTAATGTGTGTCTATGATGGTGATACTTAATTTGTTTGATCATATGATAGCCTGAGTGGCTATGGTGATGCTACCTATAGACTGGTCTGCAAGACCATGTGAGTCTTTCCCATGCCATGTGAGATGGATGGATGTGTTTGAGACCACTACATGAAGAAAATCTTAATTAATACCTCCCTAGCTAAGAGGGAGTGTTGATGTTTTGGTAGTTGCGGGAGGTATTAATCTCCACGTGTAACCTATGACTTAGAATAGAATATTATGGAAGCAATTGAACCATTAAATAGATGCGTGGAAACCCTAGAAGACAAGTGGGCCTAGCAGAATAAATAATATTGGAATATTATCTTCCAAAAATACAAGTCGACTCAACAAGAAAATATAAACATAAAATACAATTACTAGAAAGTCAAGTCGTCCTAGGAAGAAAAGTCATTAGACATATTAATATAAATAGAGGACATTTTATCTCATTTGGATACCTAGTTAGAGCTCAAGTATTGTGGAGAGCTGCAGTTGTAGCTGCAAGGAGGAATAAGGGTGTATGGTCATCTCTTAGTCTTGTTCTTTCTCTAGTGCTATCCAATGATTCTCTTGGTGATATTCTTGCTAAGTATGGCACAAGGTTGAGAGAGTAGTGCAGTTGCAGCTGTTGCAGTTGTGTATGCCACTTATTCTGTGGATATGAAGACACTCTCTCTTGTGCGCTACCATTGGAGAAGGAGCACTCTACATGTCTTGAGATGTTGTTGCATTTAGCAACTAGGGTTTATCTGTTGGTTCTAGAGTAGGCTTGTTGGAATTATTCTAAGTAAAGGTTAGTGTGCTCGGGGGTGACATATGTGAATGCTTGTGGTTGGATGACAATGATGTGACATTGTCTATGGTTAAACAAGCATACCAAAATTTCAACAGAAAGCACCTTCTAGTTACATTGAGTGTCACCACTAAGATAAGGTCCTATAAAATCTATACTATAACGAAATCTATTTCTGATTCAACATAGTTTATTCAATGCAATTTATTATTAACAAAGAAATTTGATATACATTGTCTTAAACATTATAATGCTTAATATTTTTATATTGCTAATTTGATATACAATGTATTAAACATTATAATGCTTAATATTTTTATAATGCAATGCATGGTCTAAAATCATAAATGACGTGATACGAAATATAAATTTGATTGTAAAAGAGTAAGTTTATGTTTTAAAATACCTCAACAATGATGTTATAATTAATGTGATATCAAATATAAATTTTATTGTAAATTCACAAGATCATATTATAAACATGGCAATATCAAAATTGGAGACCAATTTTGCTTACTGATTATAGACACAATTTTCTTCATAAAAATTCTAATAGAGACGAAATTCTAGCAACAACTATTCAATGTTGAATCTATGTATGCAAATATTGATTATAGACACACTCATCGCAAAAATTCTAAAACAAGACAAAATTTCTTATATAATTGTGTATCTAAATGTTGTTTATTTTCATTATATGTCAATATTTTATATCTAAATGTTGTTTATTTTCATTATATGTTAATATTTTATTGACAATAGTTTGTTTCGACTCTATAATTAATTCTTCATGATTGAGGCCACATGAATGTAAAAGAATGTTGATGAAATGAGGAAACATTAAGCACCATGTAGTGAGATAATGCTTGGTTTACTTCTTGGTGCATTATGTCTGTTGGATAGTGAATAATGTGCATCAAACGAATATGATGTACCAAATAGTTAACCATTGATTGACTCACTGCATGGTGCTTAATGTTAGCCGATGAAATAGTGTTATATTTTAATTTGATATGTGTCGAAGCTTGTGATACCCACACTATTGAATATGTAAATGACTCGTATTGGGCCATCATACAATTTGTCATCTATCTTGGTACTTTATGGGTGGAAAACATTGGAGGAATCAACTTGTAGGGCCATTTTAGCGGCAGGTCCCAGTTTGGAAAATTGGGGTCCAAAAACTTTCAGATCCATTTTGAGGCATTAAATGACATTTTTTAGTGTTACATTGTCCACGGCTCATGCACACACCCTTGATGGTGTTCTACACTTGGAGACTTTTCCAACAATATGTATGCAAAAGTTATTCCTCCCATAAGTTGACTTACCTTGTTGACCACCATGATACTAGTGGATGCTACGCCTGCCCCCATTACTCACACATATAGGGCTAGCCATTTGTGGACTTTCAACAAGATACTAGAAGGTCCAAACCTGATCACTAATTTAGGGTTGAGAAAGTCAAAACCCTAACCGTAGACGACTATCAGGCTATGTTAAATATTGGGCCACAAAGGGAAGACAATGTCAAAGGAAACTCCATAGTGAGTGTCTCTTTCCTTGTACTTGAAGAGTAGATAATAGAGCATAGGCCTCACCTTCTCACTATGTTTTCTCTTGTATTGGGTTTTTCGAGATACATCTTGTGTTTACTTGTGTGGATGGCATGTATATTTTTGCTCATTTCTGTCATTTTCGTAATTCAATTATTTCATAAATTCAAGCAAAGCTAGTAATTAACTAATCTAGGTTATAAGGAAACATATTGCAAAAATTTAAGATTTCAGAATAGTTACATCAAAGACGTATACCTATTGAAAAAAAGCAAAATTAATGACATTTTAACTACAAATGTGATTTATATGGACAAGATTTGTATTTTCTGAATATTCTTCATCATCACAATAAATAAATGACCACTATTTCAACCATTAACTTCCTTGCATAACAAAACATGGTTGTTTGTCATTAAAATTTAGTGATTAATATGATTAACTTAATACTAGTGAATTAGGTAAATGCCTACTTTATTTAATGCTCATGGGTTTTTAATATATGTTCATGGAGTGCATGGCTAGCGTTTAATTTACTGCTTCATTTTTACGTTCTTTTTCTTTAAATCATATGTATCAACTATTCAATCTCTTGCCATAACAAAACACATGCATAGATTCGATCTTTGATTTTTGGAAAATAAGTGGAATATAGTGATGGATTTGGATTTTGCTTCGAGGAAGACGTAAACACACCTCAAGAAGTCCACTCCATTGTAGTCTAGTTGGTTAGGATACTCCGCTCTCACCCGAGAGACCCTGGTTCAAGTCCCGACAATGGAATTTATATTGTTTTAAAAGATTTTTAACATTGTCGAGATCTTCTACGTTTTAAATGTCATTGAAACCCTCTAAACAAAACAAATGAATAGAGGTAAGGCAAACCCGAGAGTGATGCTCAATAAATATGTCTTTGGTAATCATAGAGAAAAAGAAGCCAAATTTGAAGCTGCATTAAAAGGGTTATTAGAGATTATATATTTTTGTATTTAAAATTTAGATCACATTAGGTAACTGCAAATAAGAAGGATCAATGATATTTGTGTAGCAATAGGATTCCAGTGTGATGGATTTCAGGTTTTAAAGATGATACTATGAAGATATGGAATCTGAGAGCTCTAAGTTGCAAGAGAAAACAAAAAATTCAGGCTGTTTATCCTCTTCCATTTAAATCAGACGGAATTGATGGAAGTATTTGTGGATGAAAGTTCCATTATAGCTACAAACAATCAAGTAACATGCTATGTTTGGAGGATTCTAGTGTCATGGATTTCAGGTTCCGGAGATGATACTATGGACTGAGAGCTCATCTTCTGCCATCGTTAATTTGACTATACGTTCATCTCATTGAGGGCGAGACAGAAAGTCAACATTCAGGTACTCAAGGGTCAACCACAAAGTCAACGGGCCATCAAGGCCAACCACAAAGTCAATGGGCCATCAAGGCCAACCACAAAGTTAATATCCAATTTTGAAGATGAGCATTGTGATTACTCAAAGTCATCTGAGGGCCAGTCATAAAGTCAATGGTTGACTTTGACTTTGGATCCTCCAATAATTCAATTTGGAGTATGACTTAATCTATAGTTATTAAGCTTAAGCATGCTAGTGTTACGTGCACAAATCATAACCTCAAAAATGATGGTTATGGCATAAGATTGTAGCTCAATAAATACATGAAAGATTGTTGTTCTTCTCTACCCGATGATCTTTCTTATCACCTACTACTTTTCATATTTACAATTTATGTTACAAGTAATGCAATCTCAATGATTATGTGTCCAACATCCCCCCCTTAATTTGAAGAGTGTTTTCTAACTGTTCTACGTTTTGACTTTTTCTCATCGGAATTTGAGGACATAAATCTAGACGAAATCACATTTTTGTTGTTGTTTAAATTGCATTTTTGAATGCATAAATGTATTCAACGTTTTGAAAAACCCCTAGGGCACATGATTATATAGACTTTTCCACTCAAATACGCAGTTCCAACACTTTCTCGCGAGATTTTGAGCAAACTTAAACAGAAAAAATCCCTAGAAAATGACCAAAACATAGAATGTTTAGACTACGCCAATCTGAAGGGGAGTGTATGAGTCCAAGCATCATTCTGAACTTCTCAATTTTTCTCTTCCAAGCACTTTGGTGCAGACGTCTGCAATTTGCTCATTTGTGGAACAATGTCTCTAGTGAATAGTCTTTGCCTCTACATGATATCAAATCAGGTGATACTTTGAGTTGATGTGCTTAGTTTGATAATGGAATCTGGGATTCTTGGCCAACTTGATTGCAGAAATATTGTCAACTAGAAGAGGAGTAGAATTCACTTGTTGATCATGTAAATATTCAAGTATTTTCCTGAGCCACACAATCTCCTTTGTCGCTTCTACAATTGCTACATATTCTGCGTTTGTTGTGGAATCTGTCGAAACTCATTGTTTGTGTGATCTCCAAGAGACAACTGTTGATTCAAGACTCATGAGATAGCCTGAAGTTGATACTCTAGTTTCCTTATCCCCAGCAAAGTCTAAATCGGAATATCCAATTAGGTTGAAGTTATCTACCTTAGAGTACCTGATTCCAAACTCCTGAGTTCCTTTCAAGTATTTCAAAACTCTTTTTGCAGCAGACCAATGTCCTTCACAAGGATTTTGCATGAACCTGGAAATAATCCCAACAACAAATGAAATGTATGGTCTAGTGGTAGTAAGATAGATAAGACTTCCCACAAACTATCTATATTTGGTTGCATTCTCAAATTCATTCTCTTTTTTTTATGTGAGTTTCAAATTCTGTTCCATTGGAGTAGAAATGACATTGCACTCACCGATGCCAAACTTGTTCAACAATTCTCCAATGTACTTCTTCTGGGAGATGAATATGTACCTTGGTTTTTGAATCACCTTAATTCCCAAATAGTAGTGAAGATATCCCAAATATGCCATGTCTCGAAGCCTTTCTTCAACTCTTTCTTTATGGATGCATTGCAACTTTCATTGTTCCGTGTTATCAACAGATCATCTACATATACTACAAGATATACATCAATTTTTCCAAATTTCTTGACAAAAAAGTTGCATTGTCAAGATTGAAATGCTTGAAATTCAATTTCAGAAGATTCCCAGTTAACTTTTCATACCATGCTCATGGTGCTTGTTTTAGGCCATATAAGGATTTGATGAGCTTGCATACCTTATGTTCTTGTCCCTTCATAAAAAAACCTTCTGGTTGAGACATGAACACATTTTCTTTCAAGTCTCCATTCAAGAAAGTAGTCTTCACATCTATTTGATGAATTTTCCATCTATTTTGTGTTGCCATGGAAAATAAAGTTTGTATGGTAGCCCATTTTGTTGTGGAGGAAAAAGTCTCCTCATAATCAACACCTTATTTGATCTAGAGTCGGATCCAAGAGCCTGTCAGGGCTCAAAAAGGCTCAAAAATGAAAGTGCTCAAAATCCAACGAAACCAATGCCATTGTTTCCGTCTCGTCTTCCTGATTCTGGCCATATATTTACTTCGTTAAACGGGCTCCGTATGCGAAAGATATCACATTCTGTTCGAAAACCCAAACAGGCAAAAAAAAATGGGTGACTGTATAGTCCGTACAGTGCCACGTGGAAGGTTGACTGTACAGGTCGTACAGCCGTACAAATGACATGGCAGCTTCTAGAGATGACACGTGGTAGATGACAGGGCGTACAACATGTGATTTGGACCAGTCAGAGGGTGACATGTGTCACCACTGTAAGGGTGACACATGGCATAGGATTACGTGGCAAGAACAGTGCTATGCTGACGTGGCAGTACGGTTGTTGACTGGGAAGACACCTCAAAAGACACGTGAGTGAATCATCATTTGACACATGGCATCGTTCTCAATGAATGGACAGGTGCCACGTGGGCTAGTCATGGGATGCCACATGGCACCCTGTGGTTGGCTTTCGGGTTGTGCAAAATATGGGGTCTCCACCGGAGTCGAACCCCCAACCTCCTCCAAGCTACGGACTGGTAGGACCAGGCTAACCGCCCGCTCCACTGGTGTTACTTATTATGTATGTGGAAAAAATTATATTTAAGTTGAATGCAAAGATTCCTCGGAGGTGGAAAGGGCTGGGGCTTAGCCCCAGCCCACAGTTTCATTGTTGCAGGTAACCACACAAGTGCAATACGATGACCCCCGTAAACGGGCGTTAGCAAAACCTCTAGTGCGAGGTCTCGGGCAGCTCCATGTAACCCGAGGCTTATTGTTTGGGTGTTAGAGCAGGGTACGGGGCGCGGTCCTATCCACGCACCATAAGACCAGTAGCCAGCTCGGACACAGGGGGGCTAGCGCACCACGGGGACAACGCCTGGCCACATGGAGGTGCCTAAGTGACCAAGGGCATGGAGAAAAAGGGGCTACGCCCCAAAATTAAACATAAAGTGGTTTTTTTTATATAGTTTTGATTTTTTATTGATTTTTATGCCTGTACTAATGGATTTTATCTATTTTTGGGAGATATTGGGCATTTTTGGAGGCCAGATTTTGGGAGGAAGTTGGGGATGGATAACCAACTTCAGATCTATAAAAAATAGGCCTGTTTGAGGCCATGAAGGACAGTCAAAGTAGAGTTATGCTGAAGGGAAGCCAAGCCAAATCCATTTTTATGCAGGGAAGTCGTTGAGGAGCAGACGCTTGCGGGCCATTTCTGGGAGCTTCGGTCATCCATTTTACATGTCGTTTTTTTTGCTAGGTTCTAGAGATCTGGAAGAACATGACCAGATCAGTCTTGTAGCCAATTGGCACTGCTGAGATGTATTTTTTGAGATTTTAACATAAATAAAGAAGCCTCCCCCACAAAGACAAAGGCCCAGAGACGTAGGCAATTTTGTGTCGAACTCCGTTATCAATTCTCCTCTTATGGTTTGTTGTTTATTACTTCATTTCAGATCTACATATATGTATATGGCTGTCATAATTCCTCTTATTTCCTCATTCTTTCATTAAGCTTCTCAAATGGTTAATTAACACATGCAATCTAAAAACTCAACCACAGTCATTAAAAGATCTTTACGGATCAAGTGGTATCAGAGCTAGTTGACGTTTGGATTTGAGTTTTGCATGTTAACCAGGGAAAAGATACAGCGTGGTGAA
>JZKD02S1801433.1:247989-260022 GCA_000966675.3 Picea glauca
GAATGAAAATAGTGGCAACGACAACAAGACCCATAGACTTGGGATCGGATTCAGGTGATGAATCAAAGATCTCATTGGTTGGTATGACATGTAAAATTGGTGAAGGAATTGATTGTAGAAGCAACTTGTTTCATATAAGGGTAATCATGTGACACAATAATATAGACACATTAATCAACAGTGGATCTCAATCTAATCTAATCTCAGAAGAATTGGGGTTAAAAACACAAGTACATCATAAGCCTTACACACTTAAATGGATAAGCAATCATCATCAAATGCACATAACAAAGTAGTGCACAATCAAATTTGCAATTTCATATAAGTATGTGGACGAAGTAACATGTGATGTAGTGCCGTTAAGAGAATGTGGAATGGTCTTAGGTAGTCCATATTTATATGATCATAAGGCAATCTTCTACAGGACAAAGAATCAATATCAATTAGCCAAGGCAGGTCAAGATTATGTGGTTCATGCTCATCATGTTAAGGCAAATAAAACACTTCAAACAATGGAACAATTAAAGAAGGCAGTGCAAGCAAGCAACAAACCAATAATTCTTTGAAATGAAGTAATCGATCTTAAGAAAGAACAAGAAATGATTGTTGAATGGAAAATCAATCATAAGTTGCTTCAAGATAAGCTCATGTTGTGCAAATATTTCAAGTATATCAGCACATTTGCAGTCGTCTTTTTGATACTATCATTAGTAATTTTGTCTACATGGATGATAGTGGCTTTAGTAAGATGTAACAGGGTTCAAATGGCTAACAATATACTGTCAGTTGTCATGATTGTGTTATAGTTGATCTTGATGAGACAGGTGCAAAGGACAGAGTTCAGAGACAGAGGACAAGCTGGGTGGCCTATCTCGAGCTTGTTGACTGGTCACTAACCTTTTGGGGACCAAAAGGTCTTTTAGTGGGGAAGTGTGATCCAGAATCGGATCTAGGAGCCTGTCAGGGCTAAAAAAGGCTTAAAAATGAAAGTTCTCGGAATCTGACAAAACCAATGCCATTGCGTCCGTCTCGTCTTCCTGATTTTGGCCATATATTTACTTTGTCAAATGGGATCCATATGCGAAAGATATCGCATTCTGTTCGAAAACCCAAACAGGCAAAAAAAAAATGGGTCACTGTACAGTCCCTACAGTGCCACGTGGTAGGCTGACTGTACAGGCCATACAACTGTACAGTTGACGTGGCAGCTTTTGGATATGACATGTGGCAGATGACAGGGCATACAGCAGGTGATTTGGACCAGTCAGAGGGTGACAGGTGTCACCACTATAAGGGTGACACGTGGCACAGGCTTACGTGGCAAGAACAATGCTATGCTGATGTGGCGGTATGGTTGCTGACTGGGCAGACACCTCGATAGACACGTTAGTGAATCATCATTTGACACATGGCATCGTTCTTAATGAATGGAGAGGTGCCACGTGGCCTAGTCATGGGTTGCCACGTGACACCCTGTGGTTGGCTTTCGGGTTGTGCAAAATAAGGGGTCTCCACTGGAGTCGAACCCCCGACCTCCTCTAAGCTACAGACTGGCAGGACCGGGCTAACCGCCTGCTCCACTAGTGTTACTTATTATGTATGTGGCAAAAATTATATTTAAGTTGAATGCAAAGATTGGTCGGGGGCGGAAAGGGTTGGGGCTTAGCCCCAGCCCACGGTTTCATTGTTGCAGGTAACCACACGGGCGCAATATGATGACCCCTGTAAACGAGCGTTAGAAAAACCTCTAGCGCAAGGTCTCGGGTGACTCCATGTAACCCAAGGCTTATTGTTTGGGTGTTAGAGTAGGGTACGGGGCGCGGTCCTATCCACGCGCCATAAGACCAGTAGCCAGCTCAGACACAGGGGGGCTAGCGCACCACGGGGACAATGCCTGGCCACATGGAGGCGCCTAAGTGACCAAGGGCGCGGAGAAAAAGAGGCTGCGCCCCAAAATTAAACATAAAGTGGTTTTTTTTTATATAGTTTTGATTTTTTATCGATTTTTATGCTTGTAATAATGGATTTTATCCATTTTTGGAAGATATTGGGCATTTTTGGAGGCCAGATTTTGGGAGGAAGTTGGGGATGGATAGCCAAATTCAAAAACCAGGCCTATTTGAGGCCATGAAGGACAGTCAGAGCAGAGTTATGCTGAAGGGAAGCCAAGCCAAAGCCATTTTTATGCAGGGAAGCCGTTGAGGAGCAGACGCTTGCGAGCCATTTTTGGGAGCTCTGGTCATCCGTTTTGCGTGCCGTTTTTTTTGCTGGGTTCTAGAGATATGGAAGAACATGACCAGATTAGTCTTATAGCCAATTGGCACTACTGTGATGTATTTTTTTAGCTTTGAACAGAAATAAAGAAGCCTCCCCCATAGAGACAAAGGCCCGGAGACGTAGGCAATTTTGTGCCGAACTCCGTTATCAATTCTCCTGTTATGGTTTGTTGTTTATTACTTCATTTCAGATCTGCATATATGTATATGGCTGTCATAATTCCTCTTATTTCCTCATTATTTCATTAAGCTTCTCAAATGGTTAATTAACACATGCAATTTAAAAAATCAACCACATTCATTAAAAGATCTTTACGGATCATTATTTCTGTGGAAATCCTTTTTCCACGCGCCTTGTTTTGTGCTTGTCAAGTGAGTCATTTGATATGTACTTGTTCTTGAATAACCACTTGTAGTCGATTGGTTGGGTTCCAAAAAGAGGATCCACTAACTTCCATGTCTCATTCTTGATGAGAGCATCATATTCCTTCTGCATGGCTTCTTTACATTCATCATGAGAAGTGGTTTCTTCAAAAGAAGTCCGTTCAAGGTTAATAGATAAATTCAACTCACAATCATATGAAGCATCCATGTCATCTACATCACTTGAGTTTGAATTATCTACATTACCTCCATCTTGTCTTGAGGACATTTTGGTTCTTGTCTTTCCGACCTCATCAGGGTGAACACTTTCAAGTGTTTTTGTGAGCCATTTTGGTGGACCTTTCTAAGATGGTCGTGGTTTCTCAACTAATTGATATGGTGTTGAATTCTCATCAAGAATCAACTTTTCAATCCTCTTGATCAGATCATCCAAATGAACTTCAGGCTCTGATGAAGTGGAAAGAACTTCTTCATGTGTGCAAGATGGTGCTTCAAAAGGAGATTCCTAAGATTGACCCAAGATAGGGATCCCCCCTTCAAGATGTGGGATCTCATAATCAAATTCATGATATATCTTTACATGAGTGAATTTGTCCACATGATCAAGCCACCTCTCAATCTTTTCAACTTTATTGGACAATTCAAGAAAGATTAAATCTCTGGAAAATGGTGAATTTCTTGTTTTTCTCATCGTAAAGATGATATCCTTTGGTGGTATTTGAATACCCCAAGAATATTCACTTCTGACTCCTTGCATCAAGCTTGCTTCTTTTCCCCTTAGGAATCAAGACATAATAGGTGGAGCCAAAGACCTTGAGATGCCTCTATGAAGGAATGTGTCCATACCACATTTCATATGAGTCTTGTTTTTAAGAGCATGAGATGGACACATGTTTTTGACATAAATTGCACATAGAACCACATCATCCCAAAACATCAATTTAACATTTTTGAAAAACATCATGGAACGAACCATATGTCGGGGTGTCATGTTCATTAGTTCAATAACTCTGTTCTGTTGGGGATTGTATGGAACTGTGGATTGATGTTTGATCCCATGTTGGTGAAGGTATCTTTCAAATTCATTGGATGTATATTCTCTTCCATTATCAGTGCGAAGCGAGCCAATACAAGATCGAGCTTCATTTTGAATCTAGACATGAAATTTTTTTAAAGTTTCAAAAGCTTATGATTTATCTTTCAACAAGTGCACCCAACACATCGTGGTGTAATCATCAATAAAAGTCATGATATATCTATTTCCATTCACAGAAGGAACATGCGTAGGGCCACACAAATCAAAATGAATCAGTTTAAGTTTTTTACATGCCTTGGAAGGAGAATCATGAAAAGGTATTTTGTTGTGTTTTCTGGCGCAGAGCCCCACCTCAGCGGGGTCTACTGACCTACTGGTCTATGGATCTTCAAATTCCTCTAAAAAAAAATGGCTCCTTGGTCCCCGCTGGAACCTTCAACATTTAAAGACCCCAGGTCCTTTTATGAACCCTGCCTGTGCGAACAAGCACCGGGCGCAAGCTCCCCTCACGCGACCACCGTCGGTGACCAAAAGCCTAACTAACAGGCACTTCACATTTCATGATTTCGATACTTCTATTGCGAGTCACCCCGACTCATCCAATTCCCAAACTCCAAAATAGGGCTTAACGGTCCCTAGCTCCTCCCTTAAATTCTTCGCTAATGTAACCTCCGACTGTGACTTCGGGCCTAGCTTCTAAGCGCATTGGGATTTTGTGTATCGGGGATTTGCGAAGTGGTTCTCTCCCCTTTCTCTTGAAATGTGAACTCGTGATGATAGCTATGCCAGATCAATGGTACAAAAATCCCGTGATATAATGCTCCAGATTCTTTCTTCGCGAATCGTATTTTCACGACTCACGAATTCTGAAAGCAACTTCCTCCACTCTCCCAACTCCTGACTTCCTGATATTCCAGAGTGCCAAATGAACGGCTCACACTCCTTCAGATATGACGACTACTAACCCTCCTGAAATTGCGAGTGTTGAAATACTCTCACCCTTATCCTTCCCGCAGATCTACTGGATCCAACGGCCCACGAAAATCGGTGTTTCTCCCTTGTGGAATTTCTATCATCCGTGGAGGCTCTCGATGGTTCCTCGCCAAATGAGCTGGTGTCAACCCTCCTGAGATTTCTTCCACAAGGTGACTTCAAACCTTGTCTTTCCTCTGAACTTCCCTCGACTCTATCCTTCCTAAGCTAGATCCTTACTTCAAACTCAAAGATTCTAAGGAATCCTACTCGCACTCCTTGCGGCTTCCACAATAACCTCTGGTTATCCGAACACTCCAACTCTGTGCACTCCTTGCGACAGAAGTTCTTCAATCGCTCTCTTGGGTTGGAAAAGTCTAAGACTATCCTCAGCCTGCGCACACCTTGCATGGCTCTGTGCTATACTCACACTTCTACTGGTATAAGTTAAAGTTATCTCTCCTGAGATTTTTGAGATAAACTCAGAACCTTGTCAACGCACTCCTTGTGAAATTTCACTGCACTCCTTGCAGGAATTCTCAGGAAGAGAAACAATTGAAACTCATACTCTCCTCACAGACTTCATACATTCAACATAAAATCATACACATATGGCATTGAAACAAATGCATAATAGAGAATGGAATTAAACTGTAAACATACTATTCAATAGATGCATACAGGAACCAAAATACACAAGACAACTGGATCAAAGCATTCTTATATTAATTCAATTGTTTATGTACATGGTCTAAAAACAACAACAAACATATGCTTATACAACTTCTAAAATATCTATTCTTCTCTGCTCTCCTATGCTCTATCTTACTCTACTATTCTCTTACAATGAGAATGACAATACAAATACATACGAGGGAGTCCTCTTGAGTCTTTCCCTCCTACAATCTTAAACTATCTTATCGAATTAAATACTACAACTACTTTACATTTATTCTAATAAATGTCCACAACCGACAGATAAGAGAAACGCTCAAGATCTGTATTACAATCCCCAAAATAATAAAAGCAAATACATCCTTCCAACTATTACATTAATGGTTCATCTTTTGAAATTCAAAAATATTGTCTTCAAAATGCACATTGGCATATCTAGTTGTCTTCCACCCACGCTTGTTGGAAATGCTCCTGCATCATACTCCTAAGGATGAAAAATTCATGGACTCCTGTCCATGAGAGCCTGCACCATCTGTCCATGTTTCTAGATATCTACTTCACTTTCCCAACTGGCATCTTCAATTGGGTGTCCTTTCCACTTTACCAAATATTCCAAATATGGCTTCCTTCAAGTCTTCTTGCTAACTCTATGATCAATGATCTTTTCCATCTACGGATTTTCAGCTACAAACATTTGTTTGACCTAATGATTTTTCTTTTGACTCTCTACTCCTCTTGCTTCATATGCTATGTAAGGATACAGATATGCTACATTGAATATGGGTGATATGCCCACATCATCTGGCAATTTTATCTCATAAGCATTTGCCTCAAACTTCCTTAAAATTTTACATGGCCTTATCTTTTTCATCTTTAGCTTGTTATATGTTCCCCTTGGGTACCTTTCTTTTCTTAGATGTACCAAAACTAAATCTCCCACTTTGAATTGAAGCTCTCTCCTGTGTTGATCTGCTTTGTGCTTGTATTCCTGGTTGGAACTCTGCAACCGCTCTTTAATCTTATTGTGGAGCTCTTGCATCTCTGTTGCAAAATCTTCCTCTCCAGCACTCTTGAACTCATTCTGCTCTAAGTCTCTCAACTCAGACACTCCTCTTGGTTGCATTCCATACAATATTTGGAATGGGATCTTTCTTGAAATCTTATTAGGTGAGTCATTATATGCAAATTTTGCTTGTGGAAAAATCTGATCCCACTGACTATGATGTTCAATTACTAAACTCCTCAATAAGTCCCCCAAACTTCGATTTACTACCTTAGTTTGTCCATTCGTCTGAGGGTGATATGTTGAGCTAAAAGATAAATTCATCCCCAACTTCTTCCATAGTGTCCTTTAGAAATGACCAACAAATTTGGTATCTCTGTCTGAACAATACTCTTGGGTAAACCATGAATTCAAACAACTTATTTGAAAAACAAGTTTGTAATGTGTGTTGCATCACTGGTTTTATGACATGGAATGAAATGTGCCATTTTGGAAAATCTATCGACTACCACGAATATGGAATCACAGCCTCTCTATTTCCTTGGTAGTCCCAACACAAAATCCATGCTTACCACGTCCCACGACCTCTCTGGTATTGGCAATGGTTGATACAACCCAGTATTCAGTCTCTTCCCCTTTACGTGCTGGCATATTCTACATCTATTGACAAATTTCCACACGTCTGTCCTCATTCCTGGCCAATAATACAAACTGTTCAGTTGCACAAATGTTTTATCATGGCTAAAATGTCCAACCAATCCCCCACTATGTTTTTCCTTCAAAAGGTTTTCTCTCATAGAACTCTTCGGGATACACAATTGGTTTCCTTTGAATAGTAGTCCATCCTTAATCAAATATTCAACCCATTGGCTCATGTCTCTTAAAACATGATTCTCACATGCTTCGTAAGCATCCTTGAAATCCGAATCATCTCTGTAAATTTTCTTAAGGCTACCAAAACCTAAGGTCTTCACTCGAAACTCCCGTAGAATCAAACATTTCATCCTCAATGCATCAACAACCTTGTTAGAATTTCTAGAAATGTTCTTTTAAAAAAAAGTAAAGTTCTGCATGAACTCAACCCATTTTTCATGTTTCTAGTTCAGTTTCTCCTGTCTGGTTATAAACTGTTAGGCCTGGTTGTCACTATACAAAACAAACTCTTTTGGAACCAGGTAGTGCCTCCATGTCTTTAGTGTCTGTATGACTACATAAAACTCTTTATCATAAGTGGATTAATTTCTTTTGGCCTCATTCATCTTCTCACTGAAGTATGCAACTGGTTTATTGTCTTGACTTAAGACTGCTCCAATCGCAAATCCACTTGCGTCACATCTCACTTGAAATTTCTTACTGAAATCTGGTAGAACCAGAACTAGCTGTTAAGTTATCTTCTCTTTCAACAACTTGAAACTTTTCTCTACTTCCTCTATCCAATGAAAATATTTATGTCTTTTCTTGACTGTGTCCATCATTGCTGCAGAAATTTCACTAAAATTTCTGATGAATTTCCTATAAAAATTTTCTAGTCCATGGAAGCTTCTGACTTCAAAGATATTCCTTGGCAACGACCACTCTTTGATTGCTTTTACCTTCTCCGAACACATCTTCAACTCATTCGAAGAGATCACAAAACCCAAACAAATGAGTTATGTCTTCATGAAAGACGTCTTCTTCAGATTTATCAACAACTTCTCTTGCTGCAACCTCCTCATCACTAGATTTAAATGTCTCAAATATTCTTCCTCAGTCTTACTGAAGATCAGTATATTATCAAGATACACAATCACAAACTTTCCAATGAAATCTTTCAAGACTTTGTTCATCAATCTCATAAAATTACTTGGCACATTCATCAAGCCAAATGGCATGAAAAGCCATTCATACATCCCTTCATTCATCTTGAATGTTGCCTTCCATTCATCACCTTCCCTCATCCTAATCTGATGATATCCACTCTTCAAATCAATTTTTGAAAAAAAATTTGCCCCACTCAAGAAATCCATCAATTCATCCATTCTGGGTAAAGGAAATCTATACCTAATGGTGATTTTGTTTAGAGCCCTCGAGTCTGTACACATTCTCCATCCGCCATCCTTCATCATAATTAACATTGTTGGTACATTGCATGGACTCAAGATTCCTCTAATCAACCCCTTGTCCATCAAATCCTAGACTTGCTTCTTAACCTCTTCATTCTCTTGCGACATCAATCTATACGCTGCTTTGTTTTGGCAAACTCGCTCCTGGTATAAGTTCAATGTGATGGCTTATACTCCTGATGGGCGACAACGAACAAGGAAAATCGTCCACCACTATATCAACGAAATTCTCCAGCAGTTCCTGAATTTCCTCAGGTAGATCATCTATTGAGGTACTGGTCAAGATGACTCTAGGTTTTCTAACCACAACAAACTGCATTTCTTCCCCTTTCCTGACTTCATCCAGAAGTTCCTTCCCACTCAGGAGAAGTATAGTATTACTTGCTTCTTCTTTCGCCTTTTTGTCTTCAATTCACAACAACATATGTGTCCTACCATTCTTCTCCAAGGTGTAAGTGTTCTTTCTTCTGTCATGAATAACATTTCTGTCATATTGCCAAGGCCTCCCCAACAAAATATGACAGATATCCATGGGAATTACGTCACATAAAATCTCATCTCTATACCCCCCTATCTTAAATTCGACTAAACATTGTTTAATGACTATTACCTGATGTCATTTTTGCAACCACAAAACTTTATATGGGCTTGGATGTGCAATTGTCTCTAATTCCAACTTCTCCACCATCTCCGTGGATACTAAATTATATGTGCTTCCACTATCAACTATCACCTTGCATACCCTATGATGGGTGTTCTATATGCACCAAAACACAGTAAAAACCCTCAATTAAATTGTCAACCCGGGGTAAGTAAACTTAGAGTTGTAGTAAAATATATGCCAAAGGTAGAAGGGTTGGTAGGAGTATAGTTGATCCAAAAATGAAGGTATTACTGATAAATCGCAAGCTAGTTTAATGTACTTTTTGCATCGGATCGTTAAGAATGCGAAATACATAAACTTGTTATCTTGTTTGCAGAATATCAAATATGACTTTTACTTGATGCTTATTAATGTATAAAGAGATCAACCATTAATATTCATGATGCAAATGAAGAGAATAGAACAACAAAACAGAAAGAGAAATAGAGACAAGAGGTTGATAACGGATTTACCAATCGTTGGCTACATCTCCAGGTCCGCTTCCAAGTGGAGGACCTCTTTATTGCTCTTTAAAATGCTCAAAGTTCTCTTACAATGCTCTTTGTTGTTACAGTACATGCTTCATGTCTTCTGTGCAAGGCCTCCTTGCTCAAATTCATGCATGCACCATCAAAATCCTCTCAACAACATGAGAAAAATTCCTCTTAAAACATGAGAAAAGGCCAAAATTTACAAACTGCTCCTTCAAAACCCTGCATCAAAAAGTCTCCCACAAGCTTCAAAAAGCCTAGTTCTTATATTTTTCAAGGCTTGGATGAGGAATCCCAACTTCCCTCAAGATCTGGCATCTTTCTGGGATCAAATCCCCCTTCAAATGGCCTAAAATCCTCAAAAAATCCATTTTCTGGGCATAATATGCGTCAAAAATCACTTCTGTATAGTTAAAAACCCATTTTTTCTAAAAAATACACAGTAAGCCCCCTAGGGTTGGCATGCGCCCCTTTTATAAGTTCACATGAGTTTCATATGGCCAAGCGCTAGTGCAAAAGGGCTAAGCGTTGGCCCATACTTGCGCTAGCTTCTGGTTTTGGGGCGCATCTCATGTGGCCTCGACCTAACCAATAAAATATGTGCGCACCCTTCTAAGATTAGGCCCCTGGTCTTATGGGATCCGCCTGAGATCCAAGGGCTAGGGTCTATAAAAATCCCCATGCATATGGTTATGGTTAAGCCCCCGCACTCCATGTTATATGCAATGAAAGTTGACCACGGGATGGGGCTTAGCCCTAGCCCCCTTGTGCCCTCCTTTGGATATTTGACCCCAAAACTATAGGAAAGTGGGTTTTTTTCATAAATTTGACTTTTGGCAGGTTGGTAATTGAACTTTTCCAAAGACTTGGAGCTAGCTATGGGTCAGAGGTTCGAATCCCATGGACCCCCAAATACTTTTTACATGCCAACCAGTAGTGAAGTGCCACGTGGTTGCCCATGTCTGGGCCATGTGGCACTTATTCATTTGCTAGTTGACCATTGACTTTTGCCATAGAAGAATCTAATTGTTGTACGATATTTTTCACATCCGGAGTCTGTTTTGAGGAAATGAATATATGGATAGAATCAGCACGATGAGCAAGTTGCGATGGAATTGGTTTCATCCAATTCTGAGAACTTTAATTTTTGAGCATTTTCTGAGCCTAGGGAGCCTCCTGGATCATTCCTCCCCACTTTGGAAGATTTTGGACCACCAAAAGTCTGCTTTTACTCAGGTAAGAAGTGAGGGTACTGCCTCCCCATTTTGTCCTATATCATCCATTCTCTCTGCTGGGATAATGATCACTTGACTAATCACAACAAACATGAAAACTGAGATAGCATTGTTTATCAAAGTAATCATGCCATCAACTGCACATTCATCTACATTGTTTGTCGTTGTTAGCAACCATACACTACTAAATAGCAGCAAACCAAATAACAATACTAAATGTGCTAATGAAACAACATGCTTCCTCTTTTGAACATGAGCAATAATCAAATTATGCAGTTGAACCTCATGCTGTACCCCTGGTGACACTTCACGACTGTTTGAAAAATATGGAATCATCTCATGTTTAGCATCACTAAATTCATGTTTTATTAGAAACATAAGTGTTAAACTTTTGCTTGCATTTACATTCTTTTTAATTGCCCTATAGCTGCAAAGGACCTATAAGTTTTCATGTGATGAGCACAAACAATGTACTCCTTCCCATCTTTCTTGAAGCAATACTTATTTTCTTCCCTGTAGAATATGGCTTTCCTATCATAAAGGTATGAGCTTCCCAATACAATTCCGCATATGTCTAGTGGCACTATATCAAGCTCACTTCATCAACATAATTAGAAGTGGTTGCAAACTTGATTTTACATTTCTTGGTTACTTGTAAATTGTTATCACCACATATCCATCCCAATGGATATGGTTTAGGATGTGATTTAGTTTCAAGTCCCAAGTTATTCAAAACATCTTCACTGCTTAGATTGGCTTGTGATCCACTGTCTACAAGAGTATCAACTTTGACATTATGTGTTATGACTCTTATGTGGAAAAGTTCATTCCTTTTACACTCATCATTTACATCAACTAATCTAGAAGATCTAGTACTTGGAACAAAATTTTTACCTCGGATTCCCATAGCTACAACCTATGTCTCATGACCGAAATCTGATCCAAGATCCACTTGAACTATCGCAGTTGTGGTATTCTTTCTTCCATGGTTGGCAAACTTCTTTGGCTTCAAGTCAGGACGTAAGACCCAACAACGATCTTCATCATGGCCTACTTTCTTGCAATGCTTGCAAGTAGGCTTCTCCTTTCTTGTTGTGGCTTTCTTCTTCTCTTTCCTTTTCCCTACATCCTTTCTTTGCCAAGTATCTGTAGAAACACTATCACCAACATTCCCTTTACTTGATTCAATGTGAATGGCTTGTACACATACTTCATC
>JZKD02S1801433.1:260072-271274 GCA_000966675.3 Picea glauca
TCTTTCATGGTAAAGCTCCTCTACCATGGCTTGCATCAATTTAAAGGCCTCGAAGAAATCATCTTCAGATTTGAAGGGACCCAATTTCCGTGGCGAAGACATCTCTTGCTTATGCGGTTGCCTTTGAATCTCTGTGTCAAGAGCCTCAAGTTGGCCTTCTCCTTGCTTAAGTTTTGCTCTTGTGAGCATCCAATGCTTGCAATTCCTGTCAAACCTTCACAACCAAATACTGTGATACCTAAAACTTGATCCAAAAATGAAGGTATTACTGATAAATCACAAGTTAGTTTAATGTACTTTTTACATCGGATCGTTAAGAATGTGAAATACATAAACTTGTTATCTTGTTTGCGGAATATCAAATGTGACTTTTACATGATGCTTATTAATGTATAAAGAGATCAACCATTAATATTCATGCTGCAAATGAAGAGAATAGAACAACAAAACAGAAAGAGAAATAGAGACAAGAGGTTGATAACGGAGTTCACCAATCATTGGCTACGTCTCCAGGTCTACTTTCAAGTGGAGGACCTCTTTATTGCTCTTTAAAATGCTCAAAGTTCTCTTACAATGCTCTTTGTTGTTACATTACATGCTTCATGTATTTTGTGCAAGACCTCCTTGATCAGATTCATGCATGCACCATCAAAATCATCTCAACAACATGAGAAAAATGCCTCTCAAAACATGAGAAAAGGCCAAAATTTACAAACTGCTCCTTCAAAACCTTGCATCAAAAAGTCTCCCACAAGCTTCAAAAAGCCCGGTTCTTATAGTTTTCAAGGCTCAGATGAGGAATCACAACTTCCCTCAAGATATGACCTCTTTCTGGGATCAAATCCCCCTTCAAATGGCCTAAAATCCTAAAAAAATCCATTTTATGGGCATAATATCAGTCAAAAATCACTTAAGTATAGTTAAAAACCCATTTTTTCTAAAAAATACACAGTAAGCCCCCTTGGGCTGGTGCACACCCCTTTTATAAGGTCACATGAGCTTCATATGGCTAAGCGTCGGCCCATACTTGCGCTAGCTCCTGGTTTTGGGGCATATCTCATGTGGCCTCGGCCTAACCAATAAAATATGTGTGCGCCCTTGTAGGATTAGGCCCCTGGTCTTGTGGGATCCCCTCGAGATCCAAGGGCTAGGGTCTATCAAAATCCCCGTGCATATGGTTATGGTTAAGCCCACGTGCTCCAAGTTATATGCAATGAAAGTCGACCACGGTTTGGGGCTTAGCCCTAGCCCCCTTGCACCCTCCTTTGGATATTTGACCCCAAAACTATAGGAAAGTGGGTTTTTTTCATAAATTTGACTTATTGCAGGTTGGTAATTGAACTTTTCCAAAGACTTGGAGCTAGCCATGGGTCAGAGGTTTGAATCCCATGGACCCCCAAATACTTTTTACATGCCAACAAGTAGTGAAGTGCCACGTGGCTACCCATGTCTGGGCCATGTGGCACTTATTCATTTTCCAGTTGACCATTGACTTTTGCCATAGAAGAATCTGACTGTCGTGCGATATTTTTCACATCCAGAGTCTGTTTTGAGGAAATTAATATATGGCCGAAATCAGCGCGACGAGCCGATCGCGATGGATTTGGTGTCATCCAATTCTGATAACTTTGATTTTTGAGCATTTTTTGAGCCCGGGGAACCTCCTGGATCAATAGTATAACTAATGAAAGCAACTATCTAAGGCTAATTTACTCAAGCAAACCTATCTAATTAGCAAACCTGACTAAGCAACTTGAAACTAGGTAACCTAAGTACTTTTGGGTCAAGGATCGATGGATAGTTCCTAAGAAAGCAAGTAAAACCCTATGTAAAGCAAACTAATTCAACAGTAAGAAATAAGAAACTATTTAAGCATAACAATAAGCAAATAACCAAAGAAAACTTCTTTAACTTGTCAACCTACATTCAATGAGCAACTACCCTACGAAAGCAAATAAATAAGCAAGTATGCAAAAGCACCTATCTAACCTATTAAAGCAAATAGACAAGTAAGCAAAGACACCTAACTAACCTACTAAAGAAAAATACAAGTAAGCAAAGGCACCTAACTAACCTACTAAAGAAAAAGACAAGTAAGCAAAGGCAACTAACTACAGCAAGTAAAACTTCTCATTGAACAAGTATCTAGCCTAAGAGGCAAGTGAACTAAATGCCTAATGCAAAACTATTTCTAATGCGTGAAAGGAAATCTAAATGCTCAATGCAATGCATGAAACATAATCTATTCTATTGAAAGCAATAAATATTAACAACTAATTCTTAATCTATGATAAGAAAACTACTATCTAATCTATCAAAGCAAAGTCTATCTATCCCACAACAACAAATAAGACTATTTTCTGAACTATGAAAGCAAGAAACTATCTCTTCTATGAAAACAAGAAACTATTTTCTAATCTATGAAATTCAATTGCATTCTATACTAATAAGCAAACTTATACTATACTAAATTCAGTCATTAACTACAACTTGAAATTGCAATCTAAATCTAAGCAAGAAATTACATAACATAAACTAAACTAGCTCTATCTTAACAATTCAAAATGTAATAAGGAAAATGCTTAAAATAGAAATTAAAGCATGACAAAGTAAACTAATGAATAAACTAATCAACAACTAATTAAGCAAAATCTATATAAAAATGAGATAAACAAGCTATGATTAAAAACTGAAATTGACTATATCCATCCATCAAATCCTTGTCAAAGAAAGCTCAATTAAAAACTTTGTTCTATTCTAATTAAAACTTTGTTTTAAATTGGATTCTAAAATCATAAATAAAAGCACAATCTACTATCTAATTACACATGGGGTTAGTCTAGGGATTTGCAAATCCGTTCCTAATCTACGAGATTAATGCATTCTAACACACTCCGTCATTCTAACCTACAAAAGGGAATCAAAACAATTTAAACTGCAACAACAAACTAATTAATAAATTGATAATGCATGTATAGGAAATAAAGAGACAAATAAATCATAAAATGCATGAACAACACACAGAGAGTTACCAGACTGTTGGTGGGCACCCCATCAAGTCATGGTCACTCTCTAAAAGCACACCATGAACTTAGCAGGTCGAATTCACCATAAAAACCCAAAAACACAGTTCTGGCATAATCTAGCAATGTAAAAACTCAAAACAGAGAAAAAATGAATTTGTCTCTAATACATTGGTTCTTCTACTTGGTTAACAATCTTTTGATCATCCTAGTGGTATTTATAATGTTTACATGCCAAGTGGTCGACCACAGGAGGTTCGAACCACTTCTAAAATTGGTAAATTTCATTAATGGTGCCCTAACTGTCGAAATAGAGCGAGCCAATAATCGCCCTCTTTGAACAACTGAAACTGAGTTGTCTAGAGCTCAGTAGCTAGAGGGGACAATTATGAACAAAACCCACTTGCCCGATTTTCCCATCACTGGCCACCAATACCATAATATCCAAGTCACCCTACATTTTTTTGCAGGAAGAGGTGCTGGACGGAGTGCTGGATCAAGTGCCAGAATGAGTACTGGAAGGAGTGCCGGATCAAGTGCTGGAACTAGAAATGTAGTGCGTTTTTGCCTTGTAACACCAGAAAAACGTGAATTAGCTCTTGGAAATCATAAAACATGATGAATTATACTTGATACAATCATTAAACATGATTTATATGTACCTTGCACCGATCATACCATTTTATCATGAAATTCTTCAAAAATCTCCTTTAAAATATGTAAACCACATATGTACATGTGGCAAAAGTGTATAATAATCGTCATAAAAGTGATCATATCTCAGGCCCAATACCCTATCTTTGGCCTTGCAAGCAGTCCTAAACAAATTGTTCCTCTGGACTGGATTTTCCATCTCTTTCTCTAGTTTCAAGAGAATTTTCCTCATCATCAAGGATCTTCCACCTTCTGCATCTTCTGCCTCAACATTTCTCCTTTGCGCTTCTGAAATGTGAGCTTCGCCTCCTCCATCCCTTTTTCTATCGGGACATTCCCAATACTTGTGTCTTATCTTTCCACAGACAAAACACTTTACCTCACTTCCTTTGCCTCTTCCTCTTCCTCTTGCTTGAGGAAAAGTGTTCCTATCGGCATATTGTTTCCCTTGTGAACTTCCTCCCCTTTCTGGGTGATTATGAGGTTTCTTTTATTCATCCTTGGGCTTCTGTACTCTGTCCTGGGTAATTTCTTTGCCTCTGCTCTGACTTCTATCTCTGCCCCTCTGACCTTGCTTTCGAGCCAATTTCTCTTCATCCTTCAGAGAAACCTGATAAGCATCTTCCACATTTATGATTGTCACCATGCTCATCTCGTCCTGAATCTCATATCTCAAGCCATTCATATATCTAGTGACCTTCTCATCATCACTCTCATGATGACCAACTCTGATGTTTAACCCGTAAAACTCCTCTGTATACTCCTTCACTGTCATCCCTTTCTATCTCAAATTATGCATTCTTCGAAACATATTGATTTGGTAATCTTTGGGTATGAATTTGGATTTCATCTTCGCTACCATTCTATCCCAACTCTTAATTCTTTGTTTTCCCTTGCAACGCCTATCAGCCTGCAATTCATCCCACCATAGTGTTGCATGTCCTTTCAGTCTAGTGACAGTGTGATTTACTTTCTTTTCTTCTTCAATATCTTCATAACCGAAGTATTTATCCAGAGCTCTAAACTAATCTAGCAGATCCTCAACATCCAAGTTGCCTTCATACATCGGGATGTCCAACTTTGTTTTGGCACATATCCTCGCAAAAGATTTGAATAGATGTTCCTCTGCAGCATCTTCGGATACAACTTCTTTGACTCCTTCTTCGTGCTCTCTTTCAGCCTCATTGATATCTCCAGTATCAAGTGTTCGTCTCTGTGTTGTCTCCATAGCATCTAATTGAGCACAAAGTTCTCTCATTTCCCTCTCCATGGTTGGATCAGGTAAATTTCTTTTTGGACATCTTCTTGGTGGCATTGTTTGAATCTATCCACGCAGAATTCAAATCAGAATTGTCCTTTGTCTTCCCTTTCTTACAGAAAAAAATAGTTGTAAGCTCTGATACCACCTGGCGTAGAGCCCCATGTCAACAGGGTTTGCTGACCTCCCCGTATATGGATCTTAGAATTCCTCTAAGCCAAAATGGCTCCTTGGTCCCCGCTGGAACCTTCAACACTTAAAGATCACAGGTCCTTTTACAAACCCCGCCTGTGCGAACAAGCACCAAGTGCAAACTCCCCTCACGTGACCACCGACGGTGACCACAAGCCTCACTAACAGGCACTTCACATTTTGCAATTTTGGGACTTCTATTGCGAGTCACTCTGACTCCTCCAATTCCTTAAATCCGAAATAGGGCTTAATGGTTCCTAGCTCCTCCCTTAAATTCTTCATTGATGTAACCTCCGGCTGTGACTTGGGGCCCAGCTTCTAAGCACGTCGGGATTTCGCATATCAGGGATTTGCGAAGTGGTTCTCTCCCCTTTCTCTTGAAATGAGAAATCGTGATGACTGTTATGCTAGATCGATGGTCCACGAATCCCGCGATCCGACACTCCAAAATCTTTCTTCACGTCGGATTTTCGCAACTCACGACTTCCGAAATCAGCTTCCTCCCCTCTCCCGACTCTCGACTTCCTAATATTCCAGAGTGCCAAATAAACGGCTCACACTCCTTCAGATATGACGGCTACTAACCCTCCTGATATTGGGTATGGGTGGAAAAAGGGGAGGGGAAATGATAGGGGGGTATAGGTGAGACAAGGGGATATGGGCATGAGGGGGTGGTGCAAGAGAGGCAAAGGGGGAGGATGTGAGAAGAGGTAAGGGGTGGGTGGGTAGGGGAGGGATATAAGTGACACTAGGAGATAGATGAGACTAGGAGAGGTGGGCATGAGGGGAAAATGAGGAGGATGTGAGAAGAGGTAGATCATTTCCAAAGCCTTAGGACACATACCTTCTGCTCAAAACCACCTAGTGGCATTGACATTCATAATAATAGGCCAATGATACTCTCAATAGGCCATGTGTGGTTGTTCAAGGCATCCTTCTTGGCCCCATATGGATAGAAGCTTCATTTAGGGCCCTTCATTCATGTTTCCTCCCCTGGCCATGTCCAAGGCCCCAAGATCCATACCCTATGCTAAAAAATGCTAGTGGTACCTTTAAACCTAGTTAGAGGCAAAGTGTTCTCTCAATAGGTCATTTGTAGTCATTCAAAGTGTCATTCTTGGCCTTAGAAGCCTATAAGATTAATTTAGGGCCCAACTCATGGGTTTGTTTTCCTAACCATATACAAGTTCCAAAAAATCCCACTTAATGTTCAAAAACTCATAGTATTGACTATCCCCATCAGGGGACCAAGGATATCGTTGAGAGGTCATTTGCAATGGGTCAAAATGTTGTTAATGTCCTTAGATGCCTACAAGCTTCCTTTGGCACATTCTTGTTAGACCCACCTTGTGAATGCTTAGTCCAAAAAAAACATGTGCATTCTAAGAATGTGCACACACTCTAGAATGTGTGTGCATTCCTTTCATTTCAATTTTTTTTTCTAGTGGGAGTGACAACTCTATCATATGTGTTTGATGATTTGGTTGCCTCAAATTAGGTTCAGAATGACAAACCTCGTGGTTTGGGTTGCAAATACATTAAAACCTCTATTTTTCCGAATACCTCTCAATATCTCTATTTTTGACGTTATTGTACATAGGCTACACAAATCCGTTGTCAATGAAACTACAAACACATATAGAATCAACAATGCAAATTTCAAATATATAATAATAATAATAATAATAATATTGTTTATTTTTTTTAATATATTTTCGTCTATCAGAAGCTTAAAATATATATCTCTTTTATTCCTACTATAAAATTGTATTACATCAACCATTTTTAAAATAAGTTATATGCCGCACTAGTACATACTGAGATCTACAATCTAAAAATAAATAAATAAATGCTTGATATTGTTAAGACCCTCATACCCTACACTAACACAAGACCTTGTAATTTCAAGGACATAATGACTTTCATAATTTAAAAAGATACAAATTAACATTATAAATTTGAGAAAATATCCCTACACAAGAACAATGTGTTCTCTACAACTCTACAATTTTTTTTAAAGGAAATTCAATTATTTAAGTACTCAACACCTTCACTAATGGAAACATATGCATTATATTTTGCATGGAAAATAACATACCACTATTAGAAAAACCGAGATTTCACATAGTCATACAGAAATTATATAAATAAAAACTATATATACAAAAGATAATTCAATATCCTACATTTTTATCTTTTTACACCATCTTCAAATTCATTGTGAAAGTACCTCGAATCATCCCTCCAAGTTAACAGATTGTTGTTTTTCCATGTTTTCATTGCCATTACCGTGTCATGAGAGACCATCATTAGCTTGCACCCACCCTTAAATATATTGTTTCAAAAACGCATTTCCATATTTGCATTGACACAAATGTGTTATGAGAGACCATCATTAATTTGAACCCAACCTTAAATACATTGTTTCAAAAATCCATCTATATACTTAGATATAAAGGTTTGTGGAATGACATACCTCTATATAATACTTAATTAAATGGTTTAACATCAACATATTGATAAATATTTAGTTATTGACCAAAAAACAAACTACGTACATTTGAATGAAAATATATATGCAAATTCATATTGTATTTTGTTTCATGTTAAGAATTCCATTTACAAACATTATGTAACATTGCTTTATTAAAATTAATAAAAGCAATTCGTGCTTATCCAATAATAATAATAAAATTAAACATCTTAATTTTCACATTGAGAATATATCACGATTAAGATAAGGTCTTATGGAATCCATACAATAGAAAACATCTATAAAGAATTTGATTTGCAATCCCTTAGATGTCATAATGCTTAGTATTTGATATAAATTTGATTGCGAATTGGCAAGATTATATTATAAACATGACAATATTATATATGCAAAGAAAAATTGAAAGAATTGAAAGCTCGGGTAAATTTTGTTTATAGTAATTACATTGGGAGGCAAAATCTAAGTATGGTTGTTTCTTACTAAGTATGTTGCTTAATGTTTTTTACTACTACTACTACTAATAATCTATTTTTAAGGTCACGACCAAGCTAGACACTAAATTGGTGTATGAGACCCCCCTCTGCCCAACGATTTTATTGGTAAAGTCTACAGAGGTATACATACCCTACCCCCCTCTGGATTTGAACATGTGACCTCTTAAGAGGAAACACATTTTCTTAACCATTATGTATAGCATGATTTTTTTTTTGAAACAAGTATTATAGATTCACTATAAACTATTTATAAGAAATACTATTTAGCTTTAATGTTTATAGTGAAAATAAACTAAATATATTTCTATATAAATTGAGAAGCCAACTTTGAAAGGGGATTTTTATCTATATTGCAAATTCGGAACATCCAATCAATATGGAGAAAATTCAATTGTTGACTTTGCTTCATGCCTATTAACTACCCAAATATACAATCGAAATAATAGCCAAATCCACAATCAAAATAAGCTCAAACGCTTAAAAGTATGCCATAGAGAAAATCAAATATTGTTTAACAATTCTTCTCTACTTCTATGTGGAAAACACCTACTAGTTTTTTTCCAAAAGAGAAATTTCTCATTATATTAATAATATGGTATAAAAACCAAAATTACATTTTCTGCTTCACATATATGTCACTGCTCCAGCCCCATCTATATGGTAATTTGTCTACAATTACTATAGACAACTCATATGTCTATCCTCTACATCATGTCTCCAACTAATAGTCAATAATGAGTCTATCTATACAAATACAAAAACAAAAAGCCAAAATGCCAAAAATAGTCAAGTGCTATGTCTCTCAAGATCAATAATATAGAGATATATACAAAGGCAACCCGACTTGACCGTCTATCCATTGATAATATGTCAAAATCCCCGCCTGCTTTTGAAGAGCACTTTTGGATAGTATATCATCCTCCTCATTTAATTCTCTATAAATATGAGTGAAGTTGATCTGAGTAAAGGCCTTGATGAGATCGGTGATTCTGTCTTTCCAACATTCCAGTGCAATGACTTGTAACTTTCCTTTGTTGTTTAACCAATCTATAATAATCTTAGAGTCACCCAGTACTTGAAGATCCAAAATATTAAGTCTGGAAGCCATCAAAAGGGTAGCCCAAGCACCAAGAAGTTCCGCTTTGGTATTAGTACCCTCCCCACAGTTGTAGGTCCAAGTAAATTTGGTATAATTCGACAGCGTGACCATACTACCAGCTCCACATAGTAGACCAGTGTTTTGTGAGGCTCCATCAAACCAAACAATGTTCCATCCCTGTTGGAAGGTAGGCTGAATAAAGTGCGGAAAAGGTTCCTTCCTTGTCCTAGAAATCTCCAGACCACCCAAAGTCCTGTAGCAAACAATATTAATAGAAGGAGGAGTCTGATCAAAGATAGCCTTGTTGTGCACTAACCAAATGTACTAGCAAACCAAGACCGGAAGCTAAGGAAATGATGACTCCTCCTTTGTCCAGTTCTCCAAACTAGTCTGCAAAGAGGAGCTTGACCAAATGTTCCAGAGCTTGAGGGTGAATGTGAGTCTGTGCCAAACTTGTTGTGTAAATATACAGTCTAAAAAATTTTGTAATGGATTTAGAGTTCAAGCAACATAGAAAACAAATATTAGGTCCCTCTCAACCCCGACGAAGAATAATTTCCCAGGTCAATATCTTGTCATCTGCAACTAGCCAAATAAAAAGTTTGATTTTCAAGGGAAGAGTCCAATGCCATAAATGTTTCCTCCATCCCATACACCTCTGGATCCAAATGGTAGAGGCTAAGGAATTGTATAAATTTGTTATTGTTAAGTTGCTAGATCGACCGCCTCTAATCCAGAGAAAAGTATTCTCTTGTTCCCCAAGATATATCCCAGCTCCTATAAGAGCCTTACAATAGCACTACCATTCAATAGCCAAGTCACCCGAAAGATCCAAGTCTAAGAAATTTTTCCATCTAGTAATATAAGTCCCGTGGTCTATAAGACCCTTGGCTTGGAAGAGATAAAAAACATGATTTTCATGTAATTTGTTCAAGAGCCACGGAGATAGAAAAGAAGAAGTCCCCAACCCCAGAATAGCATCCCGACCAATATGAATAGTGTGGCTCGATCCTGGTTTCCAACATAAGCAATGTTGAATGATATGAATATATTTCAATAGTGATCTCCAGATCAGAGAAGCATTAATTGGGCTTGTAGTGGTATGTCAGAGCCAACTTAGGATTGTATGATGTGTGATATATTTACCAGTAATAACTCGGTGCCAAATCCCATCTTGTGACAACACACGCCAGAGTGATTGGATGCCAATACTTGATTAAACATGAAAATGTTTCTTAGCACCCAACCACCCACCGATTTGTGTTTTGCAATGGATTCCCAACGACAAAGATGTAGATGCTTATTTGCACTACCACCCGTCCAGAGAAAATAAAATATCAGTTGTCAGATCCTTTTTAAAAAAGTACCAGGGATAGCAGCCAACATCATCCAATAAATTGTTTGGCTCTGTAGAATTGATATAATAAGAACAAATATCCCTCCAAGCGAAAGCCACCTATTGCACCAATGCACGATCCTTTTCTCAAATTTTATGAGAATCCAATGCCAATTAGTCACTTTGTAACAGTCTGGTTTGAGAAAATATCCAAGATATCTCAGACCAATTGAGATCTCAAGAAAGTTGTATGAGAAGATGTTCTTGTACAAGTCAATATCCACCTCAGTAAGCCTTGAGCAATGTAAGGTGGACTTTGTCACATTGATCTGGAGCCCCAATGCATGACAAAAGAATTTTAGAATTGAGTCAATCCCCAACCATTCTTGTGAATCAACCCTGGTCGCAATAAGAATATGATCCACGAAGAAAATATGCAAAATCTTGACCAGTCTTGAAACCTTAATACCTTCTAGTTACATTGAGAATACATCACCACTAAGATAAGGTACCATAAAATCTATACTATAACAAAGCCTATTTCTGATTCAACATAGTTTAATCAATGCAATTTATTATTAACAAAGAAATTTGATATACAATATCTTAAACATTATAATGCTTAATATTTTTATAATGCTAATTTGATATA
>JZKD02S1801433.1:297077-318273 GCA_000966675.3 Picea glauca
CATGTCTTTGCATTGTAATCTAATTCTAGTAAAGGAATTAAGGTTGTAATTGCTAAATCCTATTAATTGATTGAGATGCTCCATTGTAAGAAGCCTCAAGTAGGCTCAAGTAGGCTCAAGTGGGTGGTGTTGTCCTAGCTTGGCTAGTTTGACCAAGGTTAACATATATATATGGAAGTGTTGGTTCTTCCGGTTAAGGTTTTCTAGGATAAATATTGTGTGCATGCTTTCTTGTCATGTTGTTTCTCTCTCAATTTTTAACACATAAAACATCTATTGTAAACTTTTAATTCTTTTCAACCAACAAAAATTTATTTGTTTCAAATGAGTCTTAGAAGGTAGATTTCTCTCTCTCTTGTAAATATCATTTAAATTCAAGACTGTTGTCAATAATTTATTCACAACTTCTTTATATATATTTTCATCATTTTCTAAGTCCTTTTGGAGACACTTTTTAAAATGCAAGACCCTTGTTGAAAGAGTAGCTAAATTTGTTTCCAATTCCCATATCTCAAAGATCAAATCTATCCTTTTTTCAATATTATTTCCAACATATTTCCTAACAACCATTAATAAACTTGATGAATCTTTTAATTTGGAGCTTGTTGCTGACACATCCTCTAGAATGTACAATGGATGAATAACAACAATGGGTTCAACAAACAAGGGTCTCGGGAGCAAAGAGTTCTCTAATTCCTTCAGTTTTTCTTTTAAAAGTAGGTTTTCCTTCTCTATCTCATCAATGGAATACTTTAAATATTCACCAGTTTCTTGATGAAACTCCATAACTTTTGAGATTTTTACCCCTTGAAAATAAATCTCTGATTTCCATTTTCAGAAACCTTTTTTATTTTTAAAATTTAATTTTTCAATTAACAACTTCTTGGAAATTTTATTGTATACTACATGGTGCAAGTTGAGAGATTACTCCTAAAATACCTATGGCTCTTGAGAAGCCAATTCTTCATCTATAGTTCTTTTGTCAATCATTTTTTGTTCATCCCAGTTGGGCTATTTTATTATGTCATTGACTTCCATATCTCAGGGGATAATTTCAACTTTAGGTATCTCCTGGGCTTCCTTTTGAATTATTTCTCTTTTTATTTTTATAGACACATGAATAGTGTGTGGTCTTTCGATTCCATTTTTAGAAGGGTCTTTGTCTCCATCATCTGAATTTCCCATAGAATATCTCATTTTTTCTTGGGTACTATCTCAAGATTTTCCTCTTGTTAAAGTAGAAGCACTCTTTTGAGACACATTAGGTGTTCATGGGTTTATTCCAGTTGCATTTCATCCATATTTCTTGTAATAGTCATTGGTGTTGACCAATGAATCAATGCCATCCAGGGTTGTTTTCGACGAGACTTCTGGAGGGTTTTGATTGTCTCCTCCTCCTTCCTCCAACTGAATAGACTGATTGAATGATGAACTGTATCCAATTGAAAACATGTGTACCAAAAATAAATCGTTAGGGTCGAAACCCTAGATCGCATGAACTTCCTCTAAATTGAAATGGTCAAACTGGGTGGTGAATTCATCCAAATGAGAAATGTTTTTTACAAAAATATCTTCAATTTTCCATGGCAAAGGGATGAATTGATTTTTTTAATTATTTTGTTGTTTTCATACTTCAATAGTGAAAAGTTTATTAGAAACATAGAATGGAAGCAAAAATGGTTTCCCCTTAAATCCATAAAGTCTAATAAAATTGAAATCTTCCATACTCTCAAAAATTCCTTTCTTTGACAGAAAGGATGTAGCTTTGAGTGATAATATCGATGTGATGAGACTGTGAATTAACTTTTTGAAAGAGAACACAAAGCCATTTTTTGCTTCATAAAAATTATATGGGGCCTTATGTTTCCACAATGATGGATACTATAATGATACTAGATATTTTTTAAAGTCTATATTTTTGGTCCAAGGTAAGTCCTAAAAAATATGGCAGTAAACTATAGCATAAAAAAGATAATATGTCATATTTAATTTCCTAGTCTTCCTAATACCTCCCAACTGGAATAAAACTTCGTTCGAAATAATTTTGGCCCAATCAACTACAACATATTTATGAATGGAATGGTACAGAATATATACAATATATTTTGGAACGAAAGATATGGAATCTTGTTCTTTTATCCTAGTGAATAGCCATGCAATTCTTTGTATGGGTATTCGAAAGAACATACCTCAATTTGTGTGGTTATTCTAAAATCACTGGTTGTGTTTACAAGAAACTTTCTGTTGGGTGCTAAAGATGTCCTAAAAACAACATTAGTCTAACATTAATTTTATCAACCGAGGATTCGTTTTTTTCTTTCAAGATTGTCAACAAAATCTATGCGGATAAGTTGTAGAGAATTAAATTGTGTAGATAGTTTATTTACAACAAATTTGGATTCATCTAAATTATTGTAACAATCAAGTTCTTCACACATTAACTACAAAATATGAAACTAATGATTCAATCAAAAGGAAATATATTCTGAGCAATAGCACACCCTAAAAAGAAACATCAATTAATTACTGAACTCATTCATCTATCCGAGAAGCAACAATTTAATCTACAAAAGCACCAATGAATCAATCTCTCAAGGAACAACGATCTATTGAGATTTAAGAAGGAAAAAAATGCAAACTTAACAAAAAGAAGTAGCAGGCGATAAATTGACAACAATCGGTAATGGAACGACAGTCGATAATTTCTAAATAGAACGTCTAATATCTTTGAATGGAATAACACAATCAATTCATAATAGAAACAACACATTAATGAATATATTCTAACTCCTGAAGGAAATATCAATCCACAAAATTACCACAGAATCGATAAAAATACAGATAATACAGTAGCTCATGTCGACTGGGACCACGATCTTCAGAAGATACTGTTATGAAAAACTCAGTACACAGAAATGGTCAAAACGCTTGAAACTTCCATTAATTCCATAATTGATAAGTCATTTACAACTGGGTTGATGTACAGAGTATCAAAAATTAGGAGATCATAATTCTGGCACACCCTCTCTAGCGTTCACTCTTCTATATATATTACAATAAGACGAGTGAATTAAGCTATCCTGAGGATCAAGAGATCCTCAGGATTGTTTTTACTATGTTATGAAGATTTCAGGATAAAAATCAATATTCCTTGAACCATCTCGTGCTTGATTTATTTAATATTCAATGGCTTGTGCATCTTTATTATCTTCTTGATTAATAACAATTTCCCATTTCTGCATAAAATCAAAGCAATTCAAACCCAAAGTTTAGAAAATATCTTATACTATTTAATATTATTTTCAAAATCTTTTTAATTATTTTCTTCCCTAATTACTTCAAACTAATAGAAAAGTTGAGAGATAATATATCATAAACCAAAGTAACAAGGAGAATATTTATACCTTTTTCTTACCCCAACACTTTCCAAGAGTTCCATTCCCCCTTTGTTGGCCTTTAGAAAGTTATCAGCTTCAAAATTCTTGAAATTCAAAGTATGTTATGGAAATATCAACATTCTTCTGAAAATTGAAGGTGTTAAAGAAATTGGTGGCTTTCCCTATAATTGGATGACTCTTCGTTCAATGTCAAATTTATCAGCGCACTAGAGAACTAATTATTTGAAATAAGATACTTTTCATACAAACTCGACTAATGCAATGTCGGAGGTCCAGACTTTGTTTAACTTATTTTCTTCAGGAGGAAGAGATGAGTACCACTTGAAGGCTTCTGACCACTGAAACTGATGGTCTTCTTGTCCCAAGGTGTTGATAGTATCCCCACAATATATCTCTTTCCTTTTACTTGACATATTTTGACAAAGGTTAGTTTGCATGAATAGGTGGCACTTTTGTCAATACAATATTTTTACAATGAGGCTTTAATTCCTTATTTAATTTACAACATATTTCATTTATTATCAAATGTTGTAGCTCTTAGTTCAAAGATTTTGATTGTGTGGTTGGATTTAATATTTAAGGAAAATATTTTACAACAATAATGCCACTTAATAATGATATTCAGTTCATATGAGTGATGGTTGATTTGGCAGTGAGAAAATAAATGTGATGAAGAACAATAAATATGTATTGAGATTTATGGAAAATGGTTACGTATGGAGGTGTAAAGTGAGGAATGAAAAGTGGATTTTGGAGATTTTAGGTTTGTGGGATGTAGAGAATGGAAGGGGATATATGAGGGAGACTCCTATATTTTCAATCAAGAAGTATACTAAGTACCAAAATAGTTGATTCTGTGGGCTGTGGAAATATATGGATCATTTTGGAGTAGGAGGAAATGTGGGATGTGGGATGCGGGATGGGATGCAAAGTGGGAATGAGGGAAGGATTCCCACATCCGTAATCAAGGAAATTGGCTAACTATCGAGAGAGGTTCATTACGAATGATGCAGAAGTGGGGAGTGTTTTTTTAGGGTTGCGAGTTTACATGATTGTAGAGTTGTGGGTTTGCACAATTGGGATGTCTTGAAACTCCAAAAAATCACTCCCAAAACTAAAGAAATGACTAAATGTTGGGGTTACGAAGTAGTTAAAAATGGAAAAAATACTAAGTATGGGAGTTGCGGACCTAGTGGTAATCTCCTCGCAACCCACATTTTTGAAAAAAAAAACTAGAGATGGAATATACATAAAAAAGTGGAAAATGACTTAGTATATACCAAAGCATGCAAAGAACACAATCATTGATCAACAAATGTTGATCAAAACCTTCTAGGTGGGAGGACTATATCCATTTAGTTTAATTTGCTTACAACGATGGGTATTAGGAATCATTAAATATGAGTTCGTTTGAAGCCTTATACACTAGTACAAAATGAGAGATAAATGACAAAAAAAATTGACCAAAATCCACATATAAATGACCACTTTTGATTTGGCGATCGTTGGTGGCTAATTTCCAATCTCTTATTACACGACCAAAATTGGTCATAATTAGTTTGGTCATTTATACCTTGTCTTGTGGTCATTAATTTGTTCATATACTTGGAATTAATGACCAAATATATGACCAAATTAATGACCACATGACAAGCTATAAATGACCAAACTAAATATGACCAATTTTGGTCGCATAATAAGATACTAGAAGTTAGTCACCAAAGTTGTCATTTGGTCATTTATATGCAAATTTTGGTCGTTGTTTTGGTCACTTATCTCTTATTTTTTGGTTAGTAATTTAGTCATTTTTAGTCGTTTTATATGTGTTCATTATTCTCATTTTTTGGTCACTAATTCAATCATTTTTAGTCATTTTATGTGTGTTCATTATTATTCTCATTTTTTGGTCACTAATTTAGTCATTTTTAGTCATTTTATATGTCTTCATTGTTTTTTAGTAGTTTTAACGATGCTTATTATTAATAAATACAATTTTTTAATATGATATTATGTCTAAATTTAAAAAAAAAAATCATACAATATTCATGCTCATCTAATACACATGTAATCATGCAATATTGTCACATTAATTAGTTAATTACAACACTTATACATAATATAAAGTACAGACATATATATAAATTTTAAACACACATAAATTATTTTATATGAAATGTTAAGTATTACAACAAATATGAGTTTTCAATTGAATATCGACACTAATGGACTAACACTGGTCCATGCCAATATTAACTTCTAGTTCATCAATAGTACTTTTCCTGTCTTCCTGCCTCTCCATATTTAGCTTCTCGTAGACCTCAACAATCTGCTCCACTGAACGAACAAAGTCAGTTCCCTTTCCTTGACACTTTGACAATAGATGTCTTTTGGTCTCCTGTGTAAAAGCCTCGATTGCATTGGGACTGCAAAAACCACTAGAAAAAAAAAAGAGAATCTTTAGAGGATATATGGAACAATATAATAAAGAAAAATGATAATGAAAATGCTAAATCTCTCACAAAGAAATCCAACTGAAAATACTTGATATTGATCAAAATACTTGTCAAGGCCTCTCCTCAAACTTCATCAAGGCCTTTGGGAGTCTATGCACCCTCAATTGGATGGTCAATATCACCTATATGATTTAAAGTTCCATAGACTCCTCTCTTGTCGAAGTCAATGATGTACCAATTCAAAATCCACTCTGACGGGCCTTCTCTGAATAGTCTTATTGGTAAATCCAAGGATCCTCAGAGACAAAGCTTGATGGTTATGATTTCTTTGAATCCTTAAATTAACCAGTGGTTACTCCCCTCTTTGTTTGACATCATAAGTGGATAAGTGGGACCCATGACATATCTATGTCTATCGTCGCCTTCAGACTAATGACTCATATTTATTCTTGAAGCATTCACCATCAGACCTTATTCGTTCCAACACTCAAGACCACTCCGACGGCATGTGCTTCAACGGGTCTAATGGTCCTTTATCACACCATCAAATGGACTTCTTGGAAGATAAGGGTCCTAGGGCCAACTTTCTTGAATCGAGATATGTTAGATCCAATGGTTGTGATATCGTTGGATAATTCCCCAAGATATCCACAGTCCTTGGACTTCCCCATCGTCTAAATTCCACCCTAATCCTCTTCACAAAACCTCTAACAGATCCTACTACAATATACTAATAACTGGATCCAATGATCCATAATTCACCATATCCATGCTCCAATATATCAATGTTTTCAGGTTAACTTGGAGTTTCCCTTAACAGGGTATTAATACCTTCCCTTTCTTGGTCTCTCCGATGGTAATACCATCCATCCAACGGTCCATATCTGTTCGCTACGACGAATCGATGGCTGCAAACCATCTCGACTTAAAACATTGATCTTTCTCAAGGAAGCAGTCCAAATCTCGACCTAAACATTCAAGGGTTTCTTCTATGTCTTTTCTGAGACTCTATTGGATCCTCATGATCTCTAAAAATCATTCTCAACCTCGATAAGGAATTTCACTTGAATATTGGATGAGGATTTACATATCCTGCAAGCTTCCCAAGTAAAAACARAAGGTTCCCTCAGGATTTTGAATTCCTTAACCCTTACAAGGACATTCCAAGTACCAGGGAACTCCTGTCACTTCTTAAAACAAGGATTGTGTTCATATMTTGCAAAATTTCCCCTCAAGGATGMAATATTTTCATGGATATACATTATGCATACATTACTTGATTATGTTCAAGAGTTATTAGGTTAACAATTAAACAAKMAAACATATTCCACTTTACTCAAGAATTCAATATTTCCATACACATCTTTCACAYTTATCAGTCAATCATAAAAATATATTTACAACACTGAACATACATTAAACAAATCAAATAAAAACTTATCTATTAAAAAATTGTGAYAACTRGCCAAYTGAYYGAGGGAGGATTCCTTTCCTCCCAAYCTTAGGSYATACTGCAGATTTCCTTCYTATAGAATGGCACCCCATTTCCAAGCCATGATATCATAAGGGAATGATTTATTTCTCCTGAGACTCAATATTATCCATGAAGGTTACTCTCCTTCCTCCRCTAACAACAAWARAAGTTTCCACCTTCCCACTGAGTGCAGGRTTTCCAYAGGTTTATCAGGTAGTTTATCAACTGGATTTTCTTTGCACAAGGGAGTTCCTTCTCTACCATACATTCCATCGGYGATCTCCCCTTACTAGTGTCCATTTTTGTCTAGTAAGTACCAAGTTKYGGCCCTCTTTTTCTCTGGTATGGATCTGGGTCTTCTCTATCTYAGGGTGATCATCAATGAATTGGATGATCCARGTGGATATTGGTGGCCACCCACCTATTCCAACTGGCTCCTCTTGACAGTTTTTAGTTCAACAMGTTCTTCTGTACTTATTTGTAATTGTGGGTTCTACAMTTCCATGGTTGTATTAATMCCTACACACCTTTCAGGTGGAGATTRGTGGCTGCCCACCTAATCCAACTGGATTATTTTGGAAGTTTTCATGTYAGTACATCTTTCTGTACTTCCGGGGCCRTTTTTGGCGCCCTAAACAATGYATTTTTAKCTTTCCATAGTCAAACTGTAGASAARGTCAGAGTTTGACARAATAATGTGTATATCTTGAAAATACCTTTCCAACGGGCTATCACGCACCTAAAACRGAGATCGTATGCAAATGTTACGACCCCAGGAAGTTRAGGTACCAACTTACTCATCAGGGCCCAYKTAACTTTTGGCRGTTCATCTCCYASGGTTAGGTTTTTGGATKTCTAGGGTTTTGGAATTCAYGAGTAATGTTAAAAAGGCCTATGGAGCCTCATTGTAATCATTTATTCTCATACATATGTGTGTARTAGCCACATCTATTCTCGGAGATAACTACCATCATTCGATCAAGTTGTTTCAGTTYTGCAGTTTTACAGTTTCAACCTATTTTATTTATTCAATAGAAGTTATTGTTCACTGGATATTTGTTGTTRTTCCATGTATCTTTGTGTTATAATTTTCAATCTATTATTCATTTTGTTTCTCTCATAAATATGGATCAATGGTATCAGAGAGGTMTKYTSTTCATTTGTTTTTCTTTGTGCATGTCCTCRACAAGATTTGGGTACAAGAAGTTGGGACTCAAACCAGTYGATACTTTGCAAKATCGGTCACCCCRAACCYGACCACAACTCATGGGAGATGAGAAGAAATATGATGGAGYAGGATATCCTTTTAAAATGTTTTTTGAGGAAGCCCTTGYRTGACAAAGGAACGAKATGATGGACAATTTTTCACAGATACTTTGGCRACTGYCCACAGGAGACACATATTCATCAAGCRGCCATGCAACCCCCTTCAAGGTACAAGTAAATTTTGATATTMCATTATTTGAAGGACTGATARATGCAGATGTTGTAGATAAATGGATGAATCTGCTYGAAGGGTATTTTTCATTCCACAATTTTTCCAATCGGGAAAAGATTACTTTTGCACTCCTCAAGGTCGTCCCYCATRTTAAGGATTGGTGGGATACRTACTYTGAGMAAAGGGCCACARAGGAATMTACAATATTTTYGGTCTCCCCCACYTGAGATWCCTTCAGGGATKCCATTAAARAAAAATACTACCATGTTGGAAGCTACGAGGACYAGTACACAAGATGGACCAYGTTGCATCAAKAAAGGGACYAKACAGTACCAGATTTCACCAATATTTTCCATACTCTACRCACCAAATTGGGTATCMAATACTYTGAATGACATATGGTGCTAAAATAYTGCRGCTATCTATACAKATACATCCAMACAAAAATGGAGTTTCTAGACATTGCATCATTAGGTGCGGCTTATAGATATGTTGTCAAGATCGAGCAAAAAATTAACGAGAAGATGYGAGAGTTTGGATYTGCAAATTCCTYACAGCCGAAGCARAGAAAAGGCRKCCCCAACCCACCAAACAAGGGATAAAGAAAATATGGCCTCTCTYYGAAAAACCAATCCAAGCCGCAACCCAAGAAGGGTAATGASAAGTCGAAGAARGACACGGGAAAGTGGTGTGAGTRCCATAAAATMCCTTRGAAAAACACYGAAGAATGTCTCTCCAAGAAGTCAYTGGTGSTCGAGATGAAATATTTCGAGTCAAAGGAAGATTYTGACTCTGAATCAAATCTAGAAAKTYRGAAGWRGATCATCRATGCCAAACCYAGTGCCACTTTTTCTACCACCAAAGTCCAKCCAAGCAAACCAGAAGAACCAGAGGAAGAGGAATGCCTCTTTCACTCATAGATGTGGGTAAAGGGGACTCCATTRCACTTCATTRTCGATAGCGACCATCGTTCACTCTTCACTCTTCTRAATCYATTTCTGCTCTGCCCTACAACATCAAGCCCTTCAAAGATGAGGTATTGTGTGATATTTCTCCCCTTGAAGTTTGTGATGTTCTTTTAGACAAACCATATTTATGGAAGAGACATGGTGTGTATGAGTCTAGACCCTGCAGTGTTATTATTACTTTGGGTAGACAATTGTACATGATACTAGAGGTAGCGTTGCCTACTGCTATTTCTTTAATCTCTTCTAAGCAATGCAGTAAGCTCATTTCATAGACTGGGAAGTTCGTCTTCTTTGTGATCCATGCTCCCAGTAAGAAGAAGGTCGCCACCACATCTATTATTACACATTATTTTCATCATCCCTATGATTGTTAATGATGTAAACCTATCTGTTGCCTTCAAAGGGGTCAGTGGCCTGAATTCCTAAAGAAATAAGGGAGAAGAACTTTTCCTGAGAGAAGAAGTTGTGTTTTCCTCTGTAAAAACCCTATTTTGGAGGATTTTCGTAGTCTGCTCTATATGCAGGGTGCAGAAATGCCTGATTTCCACAGGCTGCACTATAGCTAGGTTGCAGAGTTTGTGCAGATTGCTCTATAGCCAGGGTGCGGAGGCCTTCATACATGGGAAAAATGAGCGTTTTCTCGATGCTTCTAGAAGGAGAAGCTTCTATGGTGAGGTGGCCTCTGAATGGTTTGGATATTACTTGCTTTCATGATTTAGTGGGATCATCCTAACCTCCTCATCTTATCCTCTTTAGCTTATAAAAGGAGAGGATCTCTCACGGAGAAAGTTAGTTGGATTGAGCTTGGGAAATTAAGCTTGATTGGGTTGGAACGTTCTTGAGCCTTTGAGATTAGAAATTTGGCTTGAGATTGTTAGCTTAGTATGTTGGATTTGAGATTTTCTTTGTCGAGATAGATTGTGAGTAGCTATCAGATCCATGGTCTCAGAATCCTTGGAGCAAGAAGTGTGTGGGAAGCAAGGAACTGTTGGAAGGAACCTAACAACATCAAGGCATCTGGTTGTATCTTTCTTCCACATTATTTAATACATATATGCTTTTCTTTCCTATATGAATGTTATTTGTCCATATTGTATGATTCCTTGATCATGTACATAGTTTCATATCAAATAGACTCTGTTATTCTTGTCTTCGTTGGCTTGTGCTTATTTGCAGATATTTCTCATAAACCTCGTGACGGATCTTGGATTGCATTGGCGAAGTCGGATCTTTGATATTTAAAAGGTATGTTCTAGATCCATTTCTCATTTGATAATTGAAATCTAAGGAAAGAGTAGTGTACTGCCTTGTTTTGTTCTAGTTTCGTAGTGAAGCTAGGGGGATTGATTTGTGTTCGCACTTAACGATTAGCTCGATAAAAAAATTGGTGACTCCGTTGGGGAACGTATTGTTTTCCTAGTTTGTCTTGTATTCTTACTTTGATTGCTTGGGTTCTATTTTCTAAGTGACTGGGAGATCCAGCTTGACTCTCTGACTGTTAAAATTCATTGGAAAACCTTCACACTTTTTACTTTTTCCATTTTTTGTTGATTTCTGCACCCTACTTTGAGGGACAGTGTGGCGTTTCCGCATTGTATTGGTCTTATGGTTTGCGGAAATCAGGGATTTCCTCACTGTGTTAATCTACAGCCTGCGGAAATTGTGAAAAGTTTGATTTTTTATGGTTTTTCCTTACCCAGATCTTGGATTTGATTTTGGGATAAATTTTTGGGTTTGATTATGATTTGTTTACAGTCTGCTTGACAGCTTTGAAACTACTTTTATCCATCTTTGCTTTGTTTTCTTTTGAAAGATTTGATCTCTTGCTTCGAGTGTCTTTCTGTTACAAAACATTGTTTTTTCTTTAGAATTGTTTGGTGAAAGAACTTCTTTTTGTTTTATTGAATAGTTCATGTTAAAAGAGAAAATTGTTTGGGTTGCTTTGTTTCATGCCAATTTTCTATTGTTTTTATCTATCCTTGAAACAAAATGTTTTAATTTATTGATTTATGTTAGATTGGGGCATCCTTGCATTTGAAGTAGCGAAATTGCATGATTCTTGGCATTTTCTGGTCTTAAATTCTGAAAATATTCTTGGGGGGCCCATGAATCATGTATTGGTGTACAGTCTCTTTGTCTCATTTCTTGAAAATATTGATATTGATGAGTTTTAAAATTTTGGGACATTGTGCATATGGGAATGATAATTTTTTTCTCCTTCTCATAGAATAGCTTTCATTGAAATGAAAATATTGCATCTTCATCTCTTTGCATAGATTTCGAGTCGGTCAAAACACCATATTGTCCACACCGTTTTCCTTTTGAGTAACAACAACCATAAAATAAAGCGCTTATAAAAATCGATTAGACATTTTTATATTTTCTGGTAGCAAACCTACATTATATTAGTTGTAGGGATTTGGAATAGGTGTGAAAGATAATTTTCCAAAGCTACAAACAAACATAGAATCTTGAGTTAGGGAGAGATAAATCCACTTATTACATTTTGTCCTGGGAATCCCTTCTCACACAAGGGTCAAACCTGAGGTTGCATTGAGACTGGTAGAGTTACTCACCCTGCTTTGTTGGACTTGGTGTAGATATTGTGCGTATTATGGGGGTCGCTTGAAAGGTATACCCACATTGATGAGTGGAAGCCTTTCCAGTTGATTTTGGGCTAGATACCGTGCCCTTGTGCATGGATCAGACTGTCGACTGTTTCCCCAGGCATCACTGTAGTAGTTGGTAACCTTAGTGGCCTATATCTTTAGGGTCTTTACATGAGGTGACTGTGGAGGGGCAAGTCTTCATGGTACCTGGAATCGGCATTGGCTAAACTCACTCGGGCTCCTTGGAGGGTATACCCATGATTATGTGTGGGAGATTTCACCAAGGTGTAAGTCCGTAAAGCAAGTCATCAATGTAACTTTTCCACCCGCTCTATCTCATCCCTTTCTTACATTGTTATTGTGACGTTGGATTTCATCACCAACTAGTGTGCTCATTGTGAGAAGGTTTTGTTTGCTTGCTTTCTTACTAGATTCTTAGCGTGTGGTGTCTGTTTTCCCTAGTGGACTCTAGGTTGAATATTTATTTAATGGCTTCAATTCCTGGAATGACCAATGAAGGAATTCCTGCTTTAGAGGAATCTATTTTTTTTCCTTCTTACGGAAACAATGGTCCTCCTCACATCACTACTTTGAGCCTTCCAGGTCTTACAATTTGATTACCGATATGGTTGTTTTCCACTCAAGTAGTCCTAAATGTAGTTAGTTCTTCATTAGTAATCACTTCCCCCCAAGAGTATCAACCTCATGTTGATCCTTCACCGTCTTCACCACTAAGATTTTTTTTGCCTTCTTCACTTGCAAGGTCTTCTTCCGTTTCATCTTCTTCGTCGAGTGAAATCTTTGAAGCTAGTAACCTGGTGGATAAGAAGAAGAATAAAAGGAATAATAATAAGAAGAAAAATAAGCAAGGATCTACACCTCCAACCATTGCTAAACATGTTGGAAAGAAACCAATTACTGTTAATTATGTTGGGAGTGTTGATGATGCCAAGAACACCCAAACAACCCATAAACCCAAGTACCCTTGTAGGCTTTGTAAGGGTATCCATCTTCTTAAGGATTGCCCTAGTCTATCCAAGGTTATATAAGAATGGTCTACACAACCTCACCAAATCATGTCATCAACCTCTGAACAACATGTTGATGACCCCCCATCAACTAGTCAAGATGCCATTGGGAAGAAGAAAAGTAGAGTCAAGTTCCCGTGCATGTTATGCAAAGGGAGTCATCTAACTCACCTTTGCCCTCGTATGGATGAAGCCTCAAAATTACTAGAAGACATGACTATTTCACAGTCTCACCTTCCATCTTATCGCAAGCTTACTCTCAACCCACCTGTAGTTGATAGAATGATTAATCCGGTCCCTTCGTCGATCAATCCAGTTGTTCATGTCGTCAATCTAGTCACGTCCTTAGTTGAACCAGTTGAAAAAGTGGTTGATCTGATCCCATATTTGGTCAATCCCACTCTCCCGTTAGAGAGTTTAACCCAAGCAGTCGATTCATTTCCACCCATCGACCCCATTCTCCCCTTGAAGAATGAAACCCAAGTGGTCGATCTAATCTCGTTATCGGTCGATCCTACTCTCTCGCTCGAGAGTAAACCTGATATTTCCCATGTTTTTCTTGTTGATACAGACTCTATTGTGTCGGGTGGTATTCCTCCTTCTCCCATGGAACCCCATCCAAGTAATGAGGTCATCCTTTTTAATTGGGGTGTGCTAACTAGACCTCGTCTTCCCTCTTAGATTCCTTTCCAGATTATAGTACAGGTTTACGGTCAGGACGTTCCTCAGACACTGATAGACAAAGGTGCATCTGTTAGTATTTTGTCCTCTTTTGCTTGGAAAGCATTGGGTTGTCCTCAGCTTGCCCCGGTCACGCAGAATCTGTTAGATTTTAACAGAAGAACCAATTAACAGAGATCTTTATTGATGTCATGGTAGTCCAAGACCCCTTGGATTTCGCTTTACTCCTTGGGCAGGATTATGTCTATGTCATGAAAGCTATTGTGTCCACTATTTTTCGTGTGATATATTTCCCTCACGATGGAAGAATTGTGACTATTGATCAAATTTCATTCATCGGTACTGACTGGATTACCTCCCTAAATGGTTCTTATATGCAAACAGTATTGCCCCTGCCACAGGTCAATTATGTGGCATTGTCTCCCATGACTTCAGCTTCTGATAGTTTGGATCCAATAGTTGACATGGTGATCTCTTCGATCGGGATTTTAGAGCTTGATCTCTTTACCCCTATCGCGGCCCTCGACATGTGTTCCTTCTAGAGTGTGTTTCTTCCATCAAATGAAGATCTCTTGGAAGCCATGACCAAGTTTTGTCCCTTGACATGGTGTCCTTCCAGAGCATTTTCCTCTTGGAAGCCATGATCAACCATCTTTGAGCATGGTTTTCTGATTTCAGGCTCGTTAAAAAATGAAACCAGCTGAGGATAGTTTTCATGTCTTTGTAGCAACCTCGCTAAAAAATGAAACAGAGATTATGAGCATAGTTCCTGTTTCTGTGTCAATCTTGTTAAACAATGAAACAAAGGTCTAGGGATTGAACCTAGATTTTTGAACATAGTTCTTATTCAGTGTCAAGCTCATCAAAAAATGAAACAACTTCCCCCTCTCTGTTTTGAGTCAAGTCCTTCGTCTAGTATTTGAAGCTTCATTTCATTCACCTTTGTAGTTGAACGAAATGAATCTTGGGGGGCATATACTTCTAGCCTCTGGACTTCATGTTGAAGTTGAGCCGGTAGTTTCTTAAGCTGGGGGATAAGTACCAACCATGCGTTGGGAAGTCGCAAGCATAGTTTTCTATGGTTCAAGCCTGTGTAAAAATGAAACTAGCTACCCCGAGCATAGTTTGCTTTGGTTCAAGCTTGTGTAAAAATGAAACCAAGCCCAAGCATAGTTTTGTTTTGTTTTAATTCTTGTGTAAAAATGAAAACAATCCTGAGCTTAGACTTTGTTCTTTCTCATGCTTGTAAATACATGAGAATAAGTTACCGAGCTTAGTCTTTGTTCTTTCTCGTGCTCGTAAATCAATGAGAATATAACCGAGCAAAATTTTATCACATTTTCAGACTCGTAAATGTTATACGAAAAAGGAAACACCTGGAGTCACCTTTAAACTCTTTTCATACTCTCTAAACATGAAAATATTGCCGAGCGATCTTGTTCTTTTCACGCTCGTTAAAGTATTTGAAGAAAACGTTTGTTGAGTGATAATTTATCTCTTTTTTCGGTCTCATCAAACTACTTTACGAAAAAGGAACTGAGAGAGTTCTCTTTAAGTGTTTTTCAGACTCTCTAAACATGAAAAACCCCTGAGTTTTCTTTCTTTGGACTCGTTAAACAAACATCGACAGACCCATATGGGACCGAACCACTCCTTAAGTTTCGTTAAACATACTCCGAGGGGCTCATCTGAAGGATGAGATTACATCAACAAGCATATGTTATCCTCCTCAAGCTTGCGTAAAAATAAAGAGGTACCCGCCATAAATGGTGGGGGAAAATTGGAAAAGAAATGTATCTAAACCTGTATTCTATGGAAGAGTCACTTTTGAACATGACGCCCTTTCACTCGCTTTGTGTCTAGGTTGGAAAATCCACTTGTCTCTTGATCATACTCATTTACAAGATTACAATCTGGTTTGTGATCCCTGTTGTTGAGTCAGTTTTTCCAAGACAATTGTTGTGTCATCAATATGTTCAAAAAGATGTTCAACTCAAAAATCCTTCTATTGCGTTGGTCATTTCCATAGTCCTTAAGCCTTCTATTGCATCAACCATCCCTGAGTCAGTTCTAAATCACTTGTTACTCTGATCTACTTCAAATCTTTTTACCTGTTTCGTGTCATTGATGGGGGATACATTAAGGCCCTCCTGTGACGAGTCTTTTCCTGTCAACATCAACTCATTATCCAAGAATTAGACTTCGAAACTAATTGGTACCTTGGAACTTGCATGCCTTAATGGCAGGTTTCCTCGCTTTCGACAGTGGGTTTTCATTATTGACCCTTGATTGGGAGATTCCACCGAGTGTTTGAACTCAGCTCATTGATTCACAATCATTGGATTGTACTAGTGTACCTTGGGAGTCATTGACATTAATGGTGATTTCCCTCACACTTGTTAACGGTATTCACTAATGACTGGTAATCAAGTGGTTTCTACCATGTTCGACTTCAACACATGTATTCTCATGGTTAGACTCATACTATAGAGTGGTGGAGATGAAGACCCTGAATCTTTTCTCACAGATTCAAGTTGCGTTGGAGTATATTCAGTTTGTAATCTTGCATAGATCCACATTGTATGTCTCGTGGCTATGTTCAAATTTGAGTCTTTAACACATAGATCCACAGTGTATTTTTTGGTGGCTATGTTAAGATTTGAGTCATAATGGCATGGATCCACAGTGTATGTTTGGTGGCCATGACCTGTCTTACTTGACATGGATTTTCGTATGATGACATTTATACTTTGAATCATTTGTATTCTGAGTATGGGAATGCCTACCTCAGTGATGATATATTATTGTACTGTATTTCCTTGTTTGTTGGCAAGTTTCCAACCGACTGTTCCTTATTCCCTACACACACTCGACAAAGTATTTTAGCTATCACTCTATTCTAACTTCATACTTTGGGGGGCTCTCTATTACACATTATTTTCGTCATCCCTATGATCGTCAATAATGTAAACCTATCTGTTGCCTTCAGAGGGGTCAGTGGCCTGAATTCCTAAAGAAAGAAGGGAGAAGAACTTTTCCTGAGAGAAGAAGTTGTGTTTTCCTCTATAAAAACCCTATTTTGGAGGATTTCCGCAGGATGCTCTATATGCAGGGTGCGGAATTGCCTGATTTCCGCAGGATACACTATAGCTAGGTTGCGGAGTTTCCACAAGTTTCTCTATAGCCAGGGTGTGGCGGCCTTCATACGTGGGAAAAACGAGTGTTTTCTCGTTACTTCTAGAAGGAGAAGCTTCTATGGTGAGGTGGCCTTCGAATGGTTTGGATTTTACTCGCTTTCATGATTTAGTGGGATCATCCTAACTTCCTCACCTTATCCTCTTTAGCTTATAAAAGGAGAGGATCTCTCATGGAGAAAGTTAGTTGGATTGATCTTGGGAAATTAAGCTTGATTGGGTTGGAAAGTTCTTGAGCCTTTGAGATTAGAAATTTGGCTTGAGATTGTTAGCTTGGTATGTTGGATTTGAGATTTTCTTTGTCAAGATAGATTGTGAGTAGCTATCAGATCCATGGTCTCATAATCCTTGGAGCAAGAAGTGTGTGGGAAGAAAGGAACTGTTGGAAGGAACCTAACAACATCAAGGCATCTAGTTGCATCTTTCTTCCACATTATTTAATACAGATATACTTTTCTTTCCTAAATGAATGTTATTTTTTCATATTGTATGATTCCTTGATCACGTACATAGTTTAATATCAAATAGACTCTGGGCCCTGACCAAATCACTAACACGTGGTATGGTATGGTATATTGCATTTCTATTAGCAGTTTTAAATATTTTATTTTAAAATCCTTCCCTTAGCAGACACCGACAACAATCTCGTGTGGGTGAACTGCAATCCCTGCCAGAATTGCAGATTTTTCAATCCCAAAAAAGAAGAGCCTTACATTTAATATTACAAAAACACTATCAGTGAGTAATGAGGTTTTAGTGTGAGATTAAGAAATGTTGTTTCACCCTTGTTTGTTTGTATAATCAGTTTTCCATCAATTCATAGAATTCACTTCAATTCTTTGTACTGTAAACGGGCACGCTGGCCTTAGAACTATTTACATAGATTTCCTAGGAAGCAATACAGATTATATCACTATACTCGGTATCTCTTCCTTTATTACAAGTTACAACTTGTCAATTGAACCGAAGGAACCGCCATGTTTCTCCTCGAGATCAGCTTTTTTGAGATTGTGAATTTAATTGAGGGATCAGAAAGACACCAGGTTTCTACTCTGTAAAAATATAGTTGGTGTATTCGAGTGGAAACTCATCATCCGAGATGTCGCAGCAACAGTAATCCTCCCATCTCTTGAATTAGGAATACCTCAACCATTTCTTGATCAGAGATCAGTAGCAACACTCCAAGAAGTGAAATGTCATTCGGGAGAAATTCTGGACCTTCAGATGAACATTTCTCGATCATCTTTATCAGAAATCGAGAGATGGATGGACAATCAAGTTACGCTTTCTTCAACTCATCTCATTTCTTATATCAGCTCGTCTAAAGGGCTTGATATTCTGAGACAGATAGCAGATAACTGTTCTATGTCGTCTCAAATTGTCATCAAATTAACCAAACTTGTAACCCAGGATCGTATAAGATATAGCGTAGAAAATTATGATACCAATAAAATATACGGAGTATTTTTGGGGCAACATTTCTCACACAGATTCAAGCCCATGTTGGAGCCATGGTCGAGCCAAAGCCCAATGATTTATGGTCCTTTGTTCATCTTTTGGAAGAGATCCAGAATTGAACATCCAATGGATGGAGGTTCCTTCCAGTTGAGACTTTTAGAGAAGCGATTGATGAGATTCCAGAGGGCGCTGAAAAGTTTGAACTGTATCAACAATTTTACAAGCTCGTCGAATATCGAAATAAAATGAGAAGGCTTCAACAACTTTCAAAGTTTGAAGAGCATTACCAAGTAAGGGTTATTCTAGTGATCAATGAGCATTGTGTCTTGGAACAGAAATACAAAGTATATGGAAAATTTGAGTAAAACAGAGTACTAAATCAAATCAAGTTGTTGTATATCTAAGAAAAATATAGATTTAAATTGCAAATTGAACTTTTTTATGATTAGTGCTACAGCACATTTATTCTTATTCTTTTTACTCTGTTGCAATATAATAATAAGACGATTTGTTGGCTTTGTTATTATTCTTTTTACTCTGTTGCAATATAATAATAAGACGATTTGTGGGCTTTGTTATCATTGCAATATAGGAAATATCAATAATTTTGAGGATCAATTAATTTTTATTAAAAATAAGGTTTTTATTAAAATTTCACTTTTAAATTAATAAAATTATTACTTTTACCATAAAATAGATTTAATATCTTTTAATATATTTTAAATTGATAAAATTATTACTTTTACCATAAAATAGATTTATTATTTTTTAATATATTTAATGCAATTAATTCTCTTCCTCTTATTATGTAGAGTCATTTTTTTAACATTTTTAAATTATTACTTTGAGATTTTTTTAGATAAAATAATTATTTAATGTATGGTTAATATTCCAAAAGCATGAGTTAAATATTTAATGCATGGTTCATATTCCAAAAGTATGAATTAGAATAACTAATCTAGGCCATGAGTGTTATATTAAACTATCAATATGGCTCATATATCAAGATGGTTCATTTATTTTACTTAGATAATCTCAAAATTGATATTTATGTATCTTATACTCCAAGAACTCCCATATGTTTATATGATTCATGTATTGATGATTTTCAATCGTTTTACAAATGTTTTATATATTTGCTATCAATTTATGTGTTTGCTAACATTTGTATATTTATAAAATTAATATACATTTAAGATGTATAATTTATTTAGTTCTTAATTTTTGTCACATAATATAGCAAAAAAAGATTAAATTTGATATAGATTTGAAAATATCTATACAATGTATTTACTTCATCTTCACTATATCGATATAAATTCATAATTAATATCTATACAATGTATTTACTTCATCTTCGATATATATTCCAAATTATTTCTATTAATGTTATACAAGCTTATTTGTAACCCTTGTGATAATTTGTAGCCACTTGGAGATCCATATGCTCTCCCTTTCATCTATTTTATCCCCTTTGCTTCCATTTTTCCTACTTCCTTCCGTGTTGTTGATACACCACTAAGATGAATTAAATATATGTTTTTAATCAATTGAAATATATTTAAAAATAATGAAGAGAGGAGTAACTATATTTCTATGTAATATCACATATATAGTATTTTTATTCATGTGTAAATTCAAACATCTCTCTCTATATATACAATTTGTTATACACATTATATTTTTTGACATGACAAATTTAACATCTCATTACTTTTGGCACAAAAAAGAGATTATAAATGGTTTTAATCACTCTCTTTGCAATTAACAAATCAAACCGTTTAAATTTTGTTGGAATTTGTAATTAACAAATCAAACCCTATAAATTTTGTTGAAATTTGTGATAAGTTTTTTTGTAAATTAACTCTCTTTCTCTACTAACAACAAAAGGTACAAAATATTTGAGGATTCACTAGCATGCTGATGTGCACTTAGTCACTAATGCTAATACTTATACTGTTGAAGATTTAAATAATAAGATAAGGCTTTATGAAATGATTTAGTTTTTCTAAGAGGAATGATCTCTTTGTTGGACTCCCGCTTTGAATTGAAATAATGTTATAGATTTTTTCTCCATAATTTTTAGAAGAAATCTATTGATATCCAATTTTGTATCCATAGAATTAACAAATTATGAACCAATTTTGCCCAATATCTTTCTCCATTTCCATTCTTATCTTTATCCCTTACATTTCTCCTTTGAACCACTTACTTTTATAGATTAATTTCCTTCTAGTCACCTTCCCATAGACTAGGCAAAGAATTTATGCTCCAACTACATGTACCAAATTATGTTCACTAACAATGATATATATACCTTTCAACATTAAACAATCTTTTATCTATTTATTTATAACAATGATATATATACCTTTCAACATTAAACAATCTTTTATCTATTTATTTATATCATGAAATAAATGTTGCTAGATTTGAAATTCAAAATTACTTGCTCTTATCATTTCCATATTGTTTCATTCACTAGCATAAAAAAA
>JZKD02S1801433.1:345672-358814 GCA_000966675.3 Picea glauca
CTTCAGTGAATTCCATTGACTTATAGCTCAAAATAGTCAAAATCATGGAAATCGTCGGAATGCAATGAAACCAAAGCCAACCTGTGCGGAATGGCTCATAATGATGGAATATGATAAACAATGCAAGCTGGACCCCACAATGCCTCTCAAATACCCCTGTACTCGCTCTAGCATCCATCTGGCTACTCTGGTCATCATAAATCTCTGCCCTGTGATGATGTCCCAAAGTGGGGACATTACATCTGATTTTATTGAATCATCCATTGTTGCAAACATCTCCTTACTTCCACTCATGTGATTACTACAACCACTATCTAGGAACCATACTTCTTTAGAACTCTCTTGTGCTTCATTGCATGTTATCAATATGGTGTTTTCTTCACCATTGTTGGGTTGGTTTTCATTTGTAAAATGTGTCTTTTGCTTATTCATGTCATATTGCTTTTTCCTACATTTTGATGCAAAATGCCCAAATTTATTGCAATAATGGCATTGGACGTTAGATTTATCATACCTTTCAGCTTGATGATGACTATGAGGATGGATGCTCCCCTTCCTCTTGTTGGTGTAGAATGAGCATGTGGGCTTGATGCTGGTCTCCTGCTTTCAAATTGTGTATTTTCTCTTCCTCCTCTTGGTGTAAAACGTCCTCTACCTCTGTTGTAATTTGACCTCCCTCTTGTTCTTCCAAATGAAAGCTGAGTCTTGAATGCATTCTCCAATGATGATGTCCCCATTCGATTTAATCTTTTCTCATGTGATAAGAGTTATCCCATTAATTCATCTACTGATAGCTGAGTGGGATCTTGGGATTCCTCGATGGCTATTACAACTGGATCAAACTTTGTAGGTAAGCTTCTAATTATTTTCTCTACAACCTTTTGATCTCCAATGGTTTCTCCATATGATCTAAGCAGATTTATTATTGCCATTGCATGAGTGAAGAATGAATCTATTGAATTTGAATCCTTCATTTGTAAGTTTTCAAAATCCCTTCTAAGCATTTGTAATTTTGTTGTTTTTACTTTGCGTGTGCCTTGGTATGTTGTTTGCAAACTTTCCCATGCCTGTTTTGATCTTGTAGTAGCTGCTACTTTAGGAAAAATTGATTCCTCCATTGCCTGCTGAATAAAAAACAGTGCTTTGGAATCCTTGTTCTTATTTTCCTTCAACACATCCTTCTCAGCTTGTGAAAGAGCTTGATAAGCTTGTTGGTCTACTGGTTCAGGAAACCCATTTTCAACCAAATCCCAAACATCCTGGGAACAAAATAGGGTTTTCATTTTTATACTCCAATAGTCATAATTTTTTCCATTAAAAATTGGAATCTGGGGTTGTAAACTGCTTCCACTTGCTCCTGCCATGAATAAAATTTTCCTCTTTTTACTGTTATTTCTCTATTTCCTTTTCCAATCTCTGTCAGACCCTTTGTATGATTAAAACCCCTAAATTTCTGCAATCTCTTTGCAACAGGTTAACACCTCCTCTGTACTCAGCAATAAAGTCTCCAAAAGAAAACAACAACTACTTGGTTTCTCCAACCTTCGATAATAGCTTTATCATTCTTCAATACTCATAGATTCTTTTGAATCCCCTTCAACATAAACTGCCACAGCTTCAAGTTGTTGGACAACATCAAATACCATTGACCTGCTCTGATACCACTTTGCTGGTAAAAACATAAACTAACAAAATGCCCAATTCCTACAGAAAAAGAGGAAAGAACCCAATAACAGTTTATAGCTCAGTAATTAAAGCAAAACAGAGTTTTAATATTGCCTACTCTTGATTCATACATTCATCCCAGAATAGAGTATCGGATTCATACATTCATTCCAAAAAAAATAGAGTATCCTGCAGCAGCTTCCATTTACAAAAACAGAGTCCTTTTTTTAAGAGACGGGAGAAGGTTCTCACATACACTAGCAAGTAGAAAAGTCAAGATACATAGAAGAATGTAGAAGGAGAGAAGAAGAATTAAATGTGACAGTTGGAGAGTAGTTGAGAAATTATGGCAGGGGAGATTAAAAAATCTAGCTGGAGATCCACGTCACCAACAAAGGATGACTCATCAACGACTCACATATCTTGAAGGCACTTTTCTAGCATTCATGGATAGTGAGTTGCATCTTTCAACCTTGGAGTTATGTGCATATGCATTATTTATATTTTCTTCCATCCTTCAACATGCATTCATTTAGTTTATTATTTCTTTCAATTAGACAATTAGTTGATTGGACCCATTATAAAATTATAAAAATCCTTTGGCCACATGAATAAAGTTGAGCATATGTTCTAATCTATTCTTTTAATTTTTTTTTCTTCTCTAAATTGTGAAATTCAATGGTAAGATTTGGAAGAGAGTTTCATCATTATGTGATCCGATTTTTCAATCTCTTGCATCCTAAGCAAAGTATGAGCTCTAGCTTTTCAAATTCCAACGGCCTTCTCAAAATATCGTTGCATCTTAGGGAAAGTATGGATTGGTTTTCTTCCAATTCCAGTTTCCATTCTTCTAATAAAGGTTCCAATTTTTCAATCTACAAAATGTGAATTTGGCAACCAACTTGTGATAAAGTTGTTTATCACAAGTGGTGAAACAAGTATTTAGAGTTTCTCTTTGCACCTTACATTGTTGGTATTAAGGATACAATTTAATGATTTTGAAGCTTGGAAGGCAGCTCAGTATCTTGTATCTCCACGATTTGGTTCTTTTATGCCTATTTCGAGGGCTTAGAATTATCGAAAAATAAGGGTAAAGCCAACTTGCTATATTTTTACATTATCTAGTTAGTTGTAAAGAGAGATTTTGTGATTGACATCATACTTCACAATATACATTAAACCCTCTGGCAATGAAATATGTATTACAAATTAATTCACTGGTGAATATAGCGATCGATTATTCCTGTAGTTGTTCTTTATGCGACATGCAACCTAAATGCCAATCGACTCAATGTACAGTTCATCCCATTATTTCAAGGAATTCGGAACACGATTCCAGCTATGTATATCCATCAAACTAAAATTTCTTTTGCGTCCAAATCTGAAAAGAAAGATTCTTCCATTTCTTTGTTCCATGTATCGAAGTTTCACGTGATCAACTCTGTTGGGAGCGCACCCCATATTGTTCTGTCACCCATTAATGAGGATAAGTTCACGCTTAAGCACCAGAAATCTGTATTTATATGGGTGCCCTGCAAACTAGAACTGCATTGTCCCGATTGCTTTGATATTTCGGGTTTACAGTTAAGAAGAGAGGCCTGGTAACGATGAGCATGAGCACAATATGGAAAGTTCTGGTATTCACGTTGGCAGTGCTGGTGGCAGCGATGGGCGGTGCAGAAGCTGCTATCTCCTACTCGACGGTGATCTATGATATGGTCCCTTGCCTCTCCTATGTCAGGGGGAACTCTGCTAACCCCACGATGGAATGGTTCGGTGAGAGGACAGAAACATTCCAATTTGAATTCGAATTTGAGAGCGCCTGTCATGGTCAATTTGAATTCAAATTTTCCCTATATCACGATGGCTCCATTTCCCAATGCAGCTGCATTCACGAACGGCAAGCCTTATTCACCCTGCATTAAGCCAATCCAATCATTGGCTTAGTGAATTGTTTTCTAGGTAATGCACCATTAAGCCAATCCAATTATTGGCTTAGTGCATTGTTTTCTAGGTAATGCACAGTACAGGTACAGTTCATGCCCATTCAAATTTGATGGGGTGTTGTAGACATCCATACGAACTCCGTGCGAATTCTGACGACCACATTTCCGGCAACCCCCACTAGATGTGGCACTGCCTTAATTGCTTGCAACGCCGCAGGTGATTTTTTTGGAAGATCTAGCGATAATCTGGTAATCTGGGCGGCAGACGCAGTCAGCTCTCGCTGCCTCCAAACTCGACAATAAGGCGCCATAACTGGACATCTCAGGTGATCTAATTTCTTAAGCCGCCATGGACGCCCAACAACCCGAGGAAGCCTTCATCACTGTAATTGCCCGGTCAACTGTGATCGAAGTAGGATCAACACAACTGTGATCGAAGTAGGATCAACACAAAGGATATAATTAATTTATGGTATCCTTGTTCTCTATAACATATCATATTCTATGTGTATTATCCTGTTTAGGAGTTTGGATTTTGGATTGAAGGATCCAGAAGTGACAACCAGGCGGACATGGCAGCGGTTGGGAAATAAAACAACAGTTGCCAGGAAGATACTGAAGGGTTGGGGAGTCAAACGCTCCTCCTTCCATAAGGGTAGAGAAAGAAACAAAGGGAAGTTCGCAGGAAGAGAACGAAGAAATGTCATTTTCCCATCAGAATGCCAAAGATTGATAGACAAGAATTCTACAGACATGAGCAGCTCGAGTTCGCAATTGTGGACTTAATGACTTTAAAAGAAACCAAATAGTAAATTGTGTTTGGCGTGACTTTCCATTTCCATAATCTAATTGCATTAATGTAATTTGGAGTCTTTTACTTTCAAGGGTTTTCTTCTATCAACAGTGTCTGTGTATTGTATCGGTGTGAATGCATCAATGAATCTTCTTTTTATTTATGTATACTTACAGTCTGGAATTGATAGTACAATGTAGTTTAATAACACCAATGCTCTGGGAAGGGCACGTTAAAAATTTGTAAGCTTAAGGCTAAATCATTTTGACTGGTTTAATTTTTCTCTTTTTCCGTGCTCACAAAGCATTTTGAGGGTTTAGTGTTTTTTGGTACTCCCTTTACCTCGTGTATAGTTTATGAAAAAAACAATGTAACAACTCCAATTCCCATATAGCTTAGTGATCAAAGCATTATTATGCAAGTATTGTTCATGAAAAAAAAATCAAAATTTCTGATTTTATAATTGACTAAATATCCACTTTTGATTTAATTGAAAATTCTCATATTCAAATTATATTTAATTTTTTTGAATGTGATTTAATTTGATTTTTCTTTTTTGAAATTGATTTAATTTTATTCTTCTAAATTCAAATTGTTGTATCACATATGAAAACACAATTTAATTACCAAAAATTAATGACCTTAGGATATAAGTTTTGTATTTGTTTATTTCTCATAAATCATAAACAAAAGGGGTTCATGCTACCTTCTCTTCACATGGTGGCCACTTGTGCTGGAATTTGAAGCATGGATAGACAACATATTATATTGTATTATTAATGGGTAAATTCACTATTTGAAACCTACAAACTTGATATCATGCTCATTTTCAATTGGGTGCATTAAAGACTTATGCAACTTTCAAGGTCTTGAAAGACACACACAATTTTTTTTTATTTGGAATGGAAATCAACAACCATCGTGATGAGTTTACTACATTAGGTAGCCCCACAATAAAATCTATGGAAATGCCAGTGTTACAAGAATCAATAAAGGTTGCAATGCTTATGAAGGCTTCACTATTTTACCCTTGTCATTCTTAATGTAGTCCCAAACAATGAATGTTTAATCCATTAATATGATTTCTAAAAATTGGAGTGACTCGCTATGGGAGAGGAATGTACTTCTGTTAACACTTTTGATTTTAATGTTGAATTATAGACCAAAACAATACGCTCTTTATACTACAATGCATCATTCTTCCAAGTGTATCCCTTATGTGTATGTGGGTCTACCTGGTACTATTGGATAAGATGAATGATCTTGACATCAATCAACCATTATTGATGTACCTCTTGTATTAAATTTGGTATTGGTAAATATAAAGCGAATAGGATCATTCCTCCTTGTACTTCCTAGATAAAGCATCAACCACTATGTTCTCATTTCCTATCTTGTAGATGATTTCATAAACATAGCCTAAAATTTTGGTGACCCACTTTTGTTGCTCTAATGAAGAAAACCTCAGTTCTATGAAGTATTTCAAATTGAAATAGTCTATCTTAATATAGAAGTAACACATAGTCAAGTTAGGATGTTGCATATTATTTCCTTTTCATAAAACGATTTGCCCATGTTTTGATCACATGATTGTTTACCAATGAATATGAAGGGGCATCCCTCTTGTATTAACATTGCCCCAATACCTATGCCTGATGAATTACATTCCAAGATGAAAGTCTCATTGAATTCCATCATGGCTAGGACAAGAATAGTACAAAATGAATTCTTTTAAATCCCAAAAGGCATGTTTTTCAACATCATTCCATCCTAAAGAAATTTTCTCAAGCAAGATGGTGAGGCCCGGACTACAATTTACCATAGTTCTGCATAAACTTCTTGTAGTAACCAATGAGGCCAAGGAATCCATGAAATTTTTTGAGTCTTTGGACATGCCGATTCTTTCATTGCCTTGTTTTTCTTAGGATCAACACATACTCCATTTTGACTAACAATGTGACCCAAATAAGACATTTTTGATGTCCCAAAAGAACATTTGATATGTTTGAGGAACAATTCGTGATTATGGAGGATTTATAAGACCTAGTCCACATGTACCATGTGTGTCTGCCAAGTTTTATTGTGGATCAAGATATCATCAAAGAAGACAATGAAAAAATGAGCCATAAGGGCTTGAAATATTTTGTTCATGAGGCTCTAAAAGGTGGATGGTGCATTGCTAAGACCAAAGGCATCACCAATACCTCATAATGACCTTGTGTGTGTGGAAAGTAGTTTTTGAAATATATTCTTTCTTCATTAAATTTTGTGATAACCCAAACAAAGATCAAGTTTTGAGAATAATTATGCTCCATGTAGCTCATCTAAGAGGTCGTTAATGACCAAAATGGGAAATTTATCTTTGATAGTAAATTTGTTAAGAGACCATAAGTATTGAAACATGCACTAAATTCCTTATTTCCTTAGAACCATGACTACCATAAAGGAGTAAGGGTTGGTACTAGGATGGTTCACTTTGGATTCCAACAATTCTTGAATAACCTTTTCTATCTCATTTTTCTGTGCAAAATGATGACAATATGAGGGCACATTGGTTAGTTGGCTGCCATGAATCAATGGGATGTTATGATCATGCTCACAACGTGAGGGTGGTAGTCTATCAAGAAGTTCCAAGACCTATTGGTGTTTGTCCAAAACCAACTACAAGTAAAGATAAATTGATTGGGAAACATCCTCTAGGACTTATGGCATCAAGTTGTGTAATAATTCCTAAATGACCCTTCTTTAGGACATTTTCCATATGATGGGAATTGGAAATATCTTGAGAGCCCACTTAAAGACCTTTAAGAGTGTAACAATGACTGTCCTTTTTGACACTCATGTATAATTGTAGGGAATCCATGGTAATGGGACTCGATGTTCTCAACCATTTTGCATTGAAAACAATATTACATCCTCCAATATCAATGGAAAACATGTGACTTTTCAAGAAATAATCATACATTTGGAATTTAACATTTGCACACATGCATCCATGATTTCATAGATGCCCCATTTGCATTCATGAACCATTTGAAAGTGGTTAACATCATGGATATGGGAGTGTGTTTCTTTTGTTATGCAATGATGAGTGAAATTGCAGATGCTGCTACTATCCATTAATACAATCACTTTCTTTTGTTTGATATATCCAAAAAAAAATTGATGTTTTAGAAGATGAAATGGTGGTCAAGGCATGAAGGGATATTTGGGGTTCTTCAAAACACTAGTCCAAAGTGGGAACATTCCCCATATGAGGTGTGATTCATCTAGATTCAACTTGCCAACTTCATTGTCAAAAAAGTCTTCTAGGATGGTCATAAATAATTTCTATGATGTATGTGTATGCCATAGGAAATATTTGTCATCACAACTATAGAAAAGACCTTTGAATTGGTGTTTCACCATTTTATCCCATCTCAACTTGTGGACCTTGAGGGGTGGAGCATGATGTTGAGGTGGCACAATTGTTTGGGATGGATGTGGAACAAAGTTTGGGAGTTTGGACTAGGTATATGTCACAAACTATGGAAAACAATCTATATGAAAGGCCTCTAACCAGGTAGTGGAGTGATTCATCTCAACATGGAATTATATTTCTACCTTGAGACCACTAATGAAAGATTACTTGAAAAATTCATTAGTCAAATTATATGTCTTGATTTCCAAGTGCTCAAAAGTAGCAATATATTCTTCTATCATGTTTATTTGATGAAATTTGGTAAGTAATCCCACGAAATTAGTGTCCTTGTCAAAGTGAGAAAAAAAGGATTTCACAAACTACTTCCAGGAAATGTATCCCATAGATGATTTTTTATGCCATTGCCACCACTCCCAACATTTTTTATCCATATGTCATGCTCCTATTTTGATTTTCAATAGATCATCTACTATGAATTGAAGGAAAAGAAGCATTCTATCTAGTCATCCATTTTATCAAATCATGTCCATTAAAATTATTCAAATTGACCTTAGGTAATCAATGCAAAATATTGAGGGAACTGCCTAGAAAGGGGTTACATTTGTGAGAGCCTTCACCTATGGACCATTCACCACCATCATGCTTACCCTCTAGCCATTTTTTTTTTTTAAAACAAAGTGAGATTTTCCCATTGATATTAGTCATGTGGTTCTGAAGTTAGTGTGAGTCATGGGACCATAGGGACCACTTGAAGGGTTACCAAAGAAGTATACCAATTCTATCAATATCATGGGAGGATGTTGCTCCACATCCATCCCAAAAATTTGTGATCAAACTCCCAAACTTTGTTCCACATCCATCCCAAACATTTGTGCCACCTCAACATCATGCTCCACCCCTCAAGGTCCGCAAGTTGACATGGGCTAAAATGGTGAATCAAGTTTGGGAGTTTGATAGTCATCTCTCTTCCCATAGAGGCTAAAACGATACAAGATGTTCATCGAAATAGTCTTTTTTTTACAGAACAAATCATCAAAGCGAATTACTTTAAAGTAATTACCAAAGAAAACTCTGTACAGAGGACCAAAAAGAATGGAAGGAATTTTACTATAACGAATTCAACAATTAAAATAGAGCTACCTTTCGTTTCCCGTAAATCACAAATAAAAATTTCGACAAGGATAATGTTCACATTAAAGAAAAAAAAAGTTTTTACATAGATGCAAGGACGCGATCTGGGGACATACAATTATTGTAAGAACCTAATTTGTATGTTAAAATTTAATAATGCAAGTAACTCCTAAATTATGTAGACAAAGATCTCATTATAGCAGATAAGCTAGCAAGTGAAGGTCGTTGCCAAGATGACTGTAATGTTTTAACAGAGATTAAATCTTATGAGAGACAGAGCACAATTTTTCTCAAACGAGTTCTGATCTAAGGAGTTAAATATTCATTGAGTACGTACAGGAAAACTTTGAAGGCTTTAAATAGGGAAACACCTGGCTCAACTTACATTTACGAATAGACAGAGTTCAAATGTAAGAATTTAACCATACAAAGATTAAAATGGTCAAGTTTGTAACAAATTTAATAAGCACAACAAACTTTGAAAGTTACAACTAAGTCCTGGAGTACCAATAACAACACTATAATTATTTCGAGTAATGAATTTCGTCATGGGCCTGCACTTACTTAGCCTCAAGATTGATGATTATTGTTGTACAGAACTATGAATGGATCGAGTTGGTTTATCTCAAATCTAACCCTTAGGCTACATCTAAGGGAGATATCACAACTATTGGAGCCATATCCTAAACTAATCCCAAATATAACCAAGGTGGTAGAGCCTCTCAAAGGATATGAATGAAGGCATTATCATGTACTTGTCTTCCGTATATGCGCATTTTGTCTTCCGTAAATGCGCATTTTCTCTTCTATATATGCGCATTTTGGCTTATGTATATGCACATTTAAGGAAGCCAAAATGTGCATATAAGGAAGCTCTATATATGGAAGAGATCTTCTTTATATGCACATTTTGGCTTCCATAAATACGCATATACGGAAGCCAAAATGCGCATATATGAAAGCTCTCTTCCGTATATGCACATTTTGGCTTCCGTATATGCGCATTTACGAAAGGAAAAAATGTGCATATACGGAAGCCAAAATGAGCATATATGGAAGAGAGCTTTTGTATATGTGCATTTTGGCTTCTGTATATGCACATTTACGGAATCCAAAATGCGCATATACGGGAGCTCTATATACGGAAGAGAGCTTTTGTATATGTGCATTATGGCTTCCGTAAATGCACATATACAGAAGAAAAAATGCGCATATATGGAAGAGAGCTTCCGTATATGTGCATTTACGGAAGGAAACAATGCGCATATACAAAAGCCAAAATGTGCATTTACGGAAGCTATATTCCATATATGCGCATTCTATCTTCCGCATATGCACATTTTGGCTTCCGTAAATGCGCATATACGGAGGCCAAAAAACACATATACGGAAGCTCTATATGCAGAAGAGATCTTCCGTTTATGCACATTTTGGCTTCCATATATGCACATTTACAGAAGCCAAAATGCGTATATACGGAAGAGAGCTTCCGTATATGCGCATTTTGGCTTCTGTATATGCATATTTAAGGAATCCAAAATGTGCATATATGGAAGCTCTATATATGGAAGAGATCTTCTGTATATGCACATTTTGGCTTCCGTAAATGTGCATATACGGAAGCCAAAATGAGCATATACAGAAGAGAGCTTCCATATATGTGCATTTTGGCTTCCGTGTATGTGCATTTTGGCTTCTGCATATGCACATTTACAGAAGCCAAAATGCGCATATACAAAAGCTCTATATACAGAAGAGAGATTTTGTATATGCGCATTATGGCTTCCGTAAATGAACATATACGGAAGACAAAATGCACATATACGAAAGAGAGCTTCCGTATTTGTGTATTTACGGAAGGAAACAATGTGCATATAAAAGAAGCCAAAATGTGCATTTACGGAAGCTATCTTCCGTATATGCACATTCTATCTTCCGTATATGCACATTTTGGTTTATGTATATTATATGCGCATTCTATCTTCCATATATGCACATTTTGGCTTCTGTAAATGCGCATATACGAAAGCCAAACTGTGCATATACGAAAGCTCTATATACGGAAGAGAGCTTCCGTATATGCGCATTTACAGAAGCTAAAATGCACATATACAGAAGAGAGCTTCCGTATATGCGCATTTACAGAAGGAAACAATGTGCATATACAGAAGCCAAAATGTGCATTTACGGAAGCTATCTTCCGTATATGCACATTCTATCTTCCGTATATGCACATTTTGGCTTCTGTATATTATATGCGCATTCTATCTTCCGTATATGCGCATTTTTTCTTCCGTAAATGTGCAAATACGAAAGACAAACTGTGCATATACGAAATCTCTATATACGGAAGAGAGCTTCTCTATATGCGCATTTACAGAAGCCAAAATGCACATATACAGAAGAGAGCTTCCGTATATGCGCATTTTGGCTTCTGTATATGTGCATTTAAGGAATCCAAAATGTGCATATACGGAAGCTCTATATATGGAAGAGATCTTTTGTATATGCACATTTTGGCTTCTGTAAATGCACATATATGGAAGCCAAAATACGCATATACGGAAGAGATTTTGTATATGCGCATTTACGGAAGGAAAAAATGTGCATATACGGAAGCCACAATGAGCATATACGGAAGAGACCTTCCGTATATGTGCATTTTGGCTTCTGTATATGCACATTTATGGAAGTTAAAATGCGCATACACGAAAGCTCTATATACAGAAGAGAGATTTTGTATATGCGCATTATGGCTTCCGTAAATGCACATATACGGAAGACAAAATGCGCATTAACGGAAGAGAGCTTCCATATATGCGAATTTATGGAAGGAAACAATGTGCATATACAGAAGCCAAAATGTGCATTTACGGAAGCTATCTTCCGTATATGCGCATTTTGGCTTCCGCAAATGCGCATATACAGAAGAAAAAATACGCATATATGGAAGAGAGTGCGAAAGAGAGATTCCCCTCTAATAAAGTCAGGAACTCTAAAAACCACTTCACATACATCTAACAACAGACCACAATCTATCCAACCCTCCAAACTTTATGTTTTTGTTTCCCACTTACTTTGTTGATACAAATTTCTTCAATCAACTTCCCTCTTCTTCTGTTACAACTTTATTGTTGCAATGGTTTCTATCCATCATCCTTCTCTGCTACAATTTTCTTCTACCTGCTTCAACCTGTATCATGGTTTTCTAGCGAAAGACATGGTTTGCAAGGTGATCATAGACAGTGGAAGCACTAACAATCTCGTATCCATAGAGATGGTGTAAAAGCTAAAGATGAAGACAACTGCACATCCAAAGCCTTACAAGGTATCATGGTTGTAGAAAGGACATCAAGTCATGGTAAGTCAACAATGTCGAGTTGAATTTAAAATAGGAGGTTACAAAGATGAAATATTGTGTGATGTAATTCCTATGGATGTCTGTCATATTTTATTGGGGAGACCAAGGCAATATGACCGAAAGGTTATTCATGATGGGAGAAAAAATACCTACACCCTAGAAAAGAATTATAGGACACATATGTTGTTAGCCATAGAAGACAAAGAGAAGAAGACAAAAACTAGTTCAAGCATACTTCTGATGAGTGGGAAGGAGCTCTTGAAAGAAGTCAAAGAAGAAAAGGAAATGTAGTTTGATGTAGTGAGGAAGCCTAGAGTTATCCTTATAACTACCTCTGTAGAAGACTTACCAATAGAAATCCAGGAACTGTTAGAAAACTTTGTTGATATAGTCGTAGATGAGTTACCACACTCAATACCACCCATTAGAAGCATAATCCATCACATTGACCTTATTCCAGGAGCTAGTTTACCAAACAAAGAAGCTTATAGGTTGATGCCTAGAGAGAATGAGGAGGTCAAAAATCAAGTCCAAGAATTGTTGGATAAAGGGTTAGTCAGGGAAAGCCTAAGATCGTGTGTTGTACCAACTATATTAAGCCCAAAGAAAGATGGAGGATGGAGAATATGTACAAATTCCCGAGCCATCAACAAGATAACCATTAGGTACAGATTTTTGTTACCAAGGATGGATGATTTGATGGACTGTTTGAGTGGAGTAGGTTATTTTTCTAAGATAGACTTGAAGAGTGGATATCATCAAATACCATCTTTGTCCCTCTCCCTCCTTCTCTTTATCTCTCTACTCTCCCCACTTACCCCACTC
>JZKD02S1801433.1:359064-410400 GCA_000966675.3 Picea glauca
CCAATTAGCGGTTTCCATTGGTTCTACAACCAGCTTGTTAGACCCTTTTCTTTCGGAGATTTTCCATTAAACCTTCCAACCAAGGTCTTCAATCAATGGCTTCATCAATCCGTTCATTTCATGTGGCTGGCATTCATAATCATTTACGGAAGAGAGATTTACAGAAGCATTTTAACTTCATTAGATTTAATAGAAGTATTTTCTTTCCACATGTGTGTTAGAATCTTCTTTCAAAACCTTTAACCTCACTAGTTGAGAGATTACTATTTCAAAGAGCCCACAACCAATGGCATATTTCACTTTGCACCTTGATTTTCTACCAGTGGAATAGTGATAACCTAAGGTTGAAAGAATTAGATTTCATTTGAAGTTTTAAAGTTTAGGCGAAATTTCCCTTTCTATATTGCATAATATTTACTCAAACATTCTATGTTCTTTTCATACTTCATAACAGATTTACATTCCCTGCATCTACTATGAAAATTAATTAAATATAACTATTAAGTAATTCTAACAACATCTAGTAGAAAATATTTTAAACTTTATACTTTATATTAATATTACTACTTCACAAAGGAAAAATATCAAAATTTTGTTATAAATATTCCAATGGCTATAAAGGATGCATTCATGTGTTTTTTCTGCTTCAAATATGAAAAGGAAAAATGGATAACAAGCCCAATTCAACCTTTGATTATAGCCCTCTTCACCTAGTAGTAGTTGCAGATCTTGGTTTGTTTGCTTCAAGTTCTTAATGAAATGAAGCTTATATATACTTGTAACAAATCAAACTTTTGCATTCTCTATTATTACTTGTAAATATTCATTGAATATTAACCCTTTACATATGCCTTCACATTGAAATGACTAAAGAAAATAGTTGATAACCAAGGATGGTGATTTTCTGATGCAGGGACACATACAATGGAGCTTGTTCTTCCATCAATAACATGTTCCTTTAACAAGTACATAATCTCCTTCATTCAATTTTAGATAGAGATTGATAATACATTTCAAAATACCTCACAAACTTGCATTGTTAAAACTATTTTATGTAGAAATTTCTTGGGATCCTATCCCTAAGAACTCAAATTAGCATGCTTAAAGTCAACATCAAGGTGAATTTGCAACAAATATCCCAACTTCATAACATATCCAATTACAGAACCAACTTGAGCTCTCCAATTCTTATGTCAAATTTCTTGATCTCTAAGTTATGATGTCATCACGATGTAATGATAAAATGTATCTTAATATACAATGTATATAAATTAATGTCTTTTAGAAATAAGAATGAACTATGATATGGACAATGGTTAAAGTGGTGTAAGACAAAAACATAATTTTTCAAAACTTCATCCAAATTCTTTCATCACATCATTATATCCAATCCCCCAATACTCCTAAAAATCACAAATAAACAAATGTATTATTAGTAACATTTCGTAACTAATTTTTTTTAGTTAAAATACATGCTAAAATAATATATGCTTCATGTCAATTATCATATGACTACTTTTCGAAAACTTGAATGTTAAATTTACCTTTCATCAAGCCACATATGTTCAAATCTGGAAGTAATGAAACTGTTGGCATGCGTGTCCTAATTTTTTGGATCACTAAATCATTTGGTTCAACTTACAACATAAACCATTAAAATTCAATAAGGTTAGTGTTCATTGTAAGACACGATGCACTAAATATTTAATTGGACAAACTTTAACTAAACTATATAAATATTTTTACAACTCTCTTTTGTCGAAATAATTTTAAAAACATACTTGTGTTACCCTCAACAATATCATCAGAAAATAATTGAAGTTGACAATGTGGAACATGATGAGGTTGATTCTGAGATGTGGATCCCTCAACTGTAACTACAATCATACAACATTCCTAAAATGAGTTTGAGGCTAATAATATAATTCATATAATGTAAAACAAATTAAAATCTCTAACTACAATACATATATTGTCTGGAACGTAATGTTGCACATGATCAGAGGTTCGTTGCACATTCCTACGATCTTTCGAAGAAATTATTTCCATTTGATTTTCCATTTTATTCCTTGACTTTACGAGAGCCCGTCCAACCCTTTGAAATTGTGGTTTATCTTTAGTTGAATGTCTCTGATGATGATGTTGTATCGTTTTACTTTGCGGGCTCAAAAAACTATGTTGTCTCTTAGTCATGATTTTAGATGGAGACATGACACTGACAATTTTTTTTTATCTCTGCTTCTAAAATGCAAAACAATTTGTCAATTGCTTCAACATGGTCCACATTTGTAGGAAAATTGTTCAACATATTCCTCGCTCTTGTATTGATTGATGCATGTAAAAATTACAATCTATCAACCTCAGATATTGGATTGTTCAAGGGTGATGTGTTGGGATCAACATGATCTGATAAAATATTTACATGGTTAAGGTTTGTTTGGTCTTCTGGTAGGAGGCTCATTGTCGTTGTTTGATTTAAATCAACTAAAAATGCAGGTCTGTCAATAATCGGACTTGAAACATTTGGTAATGTATTAATGTCTGCATCATGTTCACTAGACCACATTTGAACTTTGAAGACATGCTTACAAACATTTCCATTCAACTTCCAATCACAACTACAAAAATTAAACTCAGACCCTGTGTATATGACATTATACCAGGTATCAGGAGTATCTTTATTTTGACTACGAACTAGAAATTCATTCATACTTTTTGGGTCATGCAAACAATCTTCATCTGGTATCTGGATTGCTCTAGCCTTTGATTGAGTCTCTTGTTTCTCACACTTGGTAGGCTTTATAATTTCTTCTTCTTTTAAATGTTGATTATGAATATAGTATAGTTCAACTTTTTTCAATAAGATGAACAACAACAAATCCACTCGTTTGTGGCATGATTTGTTATCCTCATATAGGTACTTATATTTTAGATACATGTGATAGGATTCAATTGCATTATTGGTGTCTTGATTGGAATGCAGAAATTTCCTATAAGCTTTTGCCCACATATCTGGAAAAAAAATTATCATCAACTAAAAAGTAATGTCTAAAAACATGTAAGTATGGAATAATAGTTATGATTCAATGTTACATGAAACTTACAGATTTTGTCATTGGATAGCCAAGTAGTGTCAAAATATTTCAGAAACTTTTCCTCTTCACTAAATTCATGAAATATTCTTGCAATTGTTTTTCGTACAGACTCATCATTTTGGCAATTATGCATAATTTCTCCTAAAGAACGAAGAATGTAGACTTTGTTTTCTTTGAGTTTCATTTTGCTTCTAACATTTTTTACCCATGCTCGATGGACATGCCATACACATAGTAGAATTGAGGAATTGGTTAAACTCCTGAAATAACATTACATTAGAAGATAGTAAATTATGTGAATGAAACATGTTTTTCTCATATTTATTTTGAAATAAAACAAATGTCGAACCTTAATGCTTTAATCTCAGTAGTAGCATCATCTGTGATAAATGCTCGTACATGCCAATCTGGGCGTTCTTTCATTCCCACATCAAATAAAGCTGACAACCATTTACGAATATCATATGAAGAATTATGTGATGAAATCACCCAAGCCACTGGAACACCATTATGATGTTGTTCGAATACCATTAACGTATAAATTTGATACTACATTCAAAAAACATAAGTGTTAATATAGTATTCAACCTCATAAAAATTGATTTTAATCACCATAAATAAATGAAAAGGTTGATTATACGCACCCCATACATATTGGTACTAAATGTGGAATCCATAGACATGGCATTCTTGTGTGAATACTTTACCATCATGGAACACATCCAACGAGTTTGTATGCCTATAATGAATGGTATGTTTTCCATAATATCTTGCTTTTGATAGAAAAAAAAAAACTATCTGGAAATTGATTATACCAACATTCAACACTTGTTGGATCACTCTCATCCTTCATATATTCTTTCTTTCTAATATTATGGTAAATGTTAGAAATATCCATCCTTGTCATTAAGGCATCCCGAGTTACCCTTGTGAGTAACTCACCAGATTGGTGTTGCACATCAGAGATGAATTTATCCTAAACCATTGTGACATTAAAACCATCTTCAATCATCTTTTCTACACTAGCTCTTATATCAAAGGATAAATGTGGTGCATATTTGAATGCTTGAGGTCTACCCACTGCATTTTTCCCATGACACATGCCACCAGATTGATCAATATGCCTACACTCAATGTATGTTAGAATAGCGTCATTTGGACGCATATAAAGTCGATGCATGATGAAATGACATCTACATCCAACTTTAATGCTTTGGCGTGGATTGCGTTTCATTTTTGTTGATCCATGTGGATTCATTGTAATCGCACCACCTGATATTTGGCGTGTCGAACCCGGACCATATGCACACCAATAACTAAATAAGAACAATGATAACAAATTAGGAAACATGTCAACACAATTTTTTCATAATAAGTTTGAATTAGAATTTCATAATTATATTAAACAAATAAAGACTCACATGGCATATTCCAAACATGTGTTAATGCGGGCACATGTAATCTCCCTCACTTCTTTAGATCGATTTGTATTAACAACAAATTGAGTGGGATATTCTTCATCTGATTGCTCCCCATTTATAAAATCTCCAAGTCGACTATATGGAATGATAGCAAATTGATCCCCTCCAATTTGGTTCCATGTTAGATCTTTAGCTAAAAAATCTATCATATCTTCTGGGTCTTCTGTGTCTAATTCCATAATGTCTTCCCACTTTCCCGTCTATAGAATACCTATACAAATTTTAATTTTTTTGAGATCAACACTTATAATATTAAGTTGTTATAAATATTTGTCAGTGATATCTAATACTAAATGTTACTTTACAGTCCATTTTATGTGATTTAATGTTCTATAATATAAATGGCATAACATTATACTCGATCCATGGATGGTAGTATAAGGTGACCCTAAAAGGGTGAGCCTGGTGTGAATGAAGTTGGATTGGGTCCCCCTAGGGGGGTAACACATTGTTATGGGATGTTCATGTTTGAACATATGTTCAAATAGTTTGAAGGGATGTTCAAAGATGCCAAGTAAGGAAAATTGGGTGTAGGTGCAATCATGGTATGTGATGGTTGATAATTAGTTATGTGTGAGGAAGTTTGAGCTCCTCCTCATTGTGAAGAAGGACTAGTGGGTAGGTTGTTTGGGATGTTGGCACCAAACAAGGTAGAACCTAGCAAGGTTGATCCTAAAACAATTTCATTCACCGGTGTAGGGGATGAATGAGATGATGTATCAACGAAGTTGGGGATACCTTCCAATATTGGAGGTAGATTCAACAAGTGTCTAGAACAATGGGGATTTTGTGGTTCCCCTATGATGTTGGACTAGATAGAAATATGTATGTAAGTTTCGATGAGTGAAATAAATGAACAAGTGCTTTATATATTTTTGGACTAACTCAACAATCTTACTCAAAGATGGATGTACTCAATAGTGGATATCATACATAAAAAAAAACAATCAATCATCAATGTAGGGTAGTGAGATTTATCCACATCGGGAAATAAAAATAAATTTGCACGTGTCCTAAAAGACGTATCGTCCTTCCTCTCAATAGCATAGGGCCTTCCAAAAGCACTCAACAGTGGGGCATGAATCCACTGGAAGGGAAACTAGTGAAGGTATGAACAATCAGTTATAATGAGGGGTGAAGGGGGCATATCCCAAAAGTACTGGTGATATTTCCCAACAACCGTTCAAAGTCTAATTGAGGTGCGATTGCAGCCCACAACCGCCACCTGTGTAGAAAAACCTAGATTTGGCAACTAAGTTACCTCGATGAAGCATGACATTTAGATTTTCAGCCTAAGAAATGGGTCACGGGCTGGATGCTTTCCAAGAGTTGGGTGACTCAATGAGGCCTTCACGGGTATCCCCCTACCTTATGGTATAGGAATGCTTGATTTAGAGGATTTTTGGTTCCTATTTCACAACTTCTAAGTTTTAATGAGAGATGGTAACAGGGAGTTGTTTGGATACCTATCCCCAAGATCTTAACATCTTTCCAAATAATTCTAATAATTCTAATACATATATATGAAAAGTGCTTTAACATCTTTATTCATTAAATATAACATTTATCATATATATCTCATAAAAAAAACATTCCAATGTATTTCAATACATTCAAACTTATGATCAAATAATCTTTTTCATATATTTTGCATCTTATAATAAATAATTTGAATAAACTTATAATAATTTATTTTATATTATTAAAACTAAAATATTTAAATATAAAATATATTAAAAAACATTAAAAAAAATTATAGATTCAAAATCAATATACTGAGATTTATATTGTGAATTTTTTTTAACAAAAGATCCAAAGAATTGATATATTTCGTAGGCCATGAAGATGGAATTTTTCATTAAAACTGGTTTTACTGAGAGAATTCCAGTGCCTAACCATATACAATAGCAACCAAGCCTAAAACCTAGGTTTGATATTGATAAGTTCGGTAAACATGTCACAGGTGGCGGGAAGTGCTTGCAAATAACATAAATAGTTAAAGAACGAACATAACATAAATAGTTAAGGAACGAACCTATAATAAATAACAAATAACAAATAATAAAATCTATGCTCTATATTAACAAATAATAATAATAAATAACAATTACTCTATACTTTATATTTACAAATAACATAAATATTATTAACTATCTGAGTTATTAATAAAATCTATACTCTATATTTACAAATAAAATAGAAGACTTCCACATTCCTTTTTCCACCTAAAATTTCATTATTCTAAATTATCAGTCAAATTTAACGATTAAAACCATCTTACCATAAATATTGAGCGTTTCAACAAAGATTGGTAAAAGATATTGAAGCATATTCATAAGTCAATGCCACACTAATAATAGAAGACTTCCACATTCCTTTTTCCACCTAAAATTTCATTATTCTAAATTATCAGTCAAATTTAACGATTAAAACCATCTTACCATAAATATTGAGCGTTTCAACAAAGATTGGTAAAAGATATTGAAGCATATTCATAAGTCAATGCCACACTAATGCATTGACACATCGCTACATTTACCTTTTGTCATTGCAGAAAACGCTTGACGTCCTGGTGAAAAGCAAGTGGATGCAATACACCATGCCTTATCCAAATTTTACACACACTATATTTTTTTCAAATTTTACACACACCATATTTTTTTCATTTGAATGTGTTTTTATTTTTGCCGCATAGTGAGACACATTAACATGCTTTTACCCTACGGCCAAACCCTTCTGTGAGGTCAAGTGAAGGGCAGGGCAGGGCAATTTTAAGCGGCATGGCTAGCACGGCTTATATATGGAGTAGTCGCGAGCATTTTAAATGCATTCAATGCATGCACAGAACGATACAGCTATATATGGAGTAGTCGCTATCTTATTTACAATGGACAGAGATTCGCTACCGTAAAACGCCTCTCTTATCATATAAATATCTCTTATCCAGGCCTCAACTCGCATACAATCATATACATATTTCTTCGTGGACATCCAACATTACATCTCGATACAGTTAACTCTGGTTCAGAAGGTGGGTTTTGATAGGAGACGACAAACTGGACAGATGGCAGGTTTACATCTCGATACAGTTAACTCTGGTTCAGAAGGTGGGTTTTGATAGGAGACGACAAACTGGACAGATGGCAGGTTTTTAATTGGGAGCAATTTTAAACGGCTTGGCTAGCACGGATTCTGGGCAGAAGGGAAGGACATGGCAATTTTAAACAGCAACTATGCACAGATAATTCAAAGATACACATTTATATTAAAAAACCAGTATCAATGTTCACGGGAAGAGAATGAAAATATTTAACGGATTAAGAGACCAGTTGATAGAGCTAGACTGTTGGCTTAGATCTTCCAAAAAGAACTGTTGATAGAGCTTGGCTACGAATTTAATCTCCCAAATTTCTTTAACAGATGTGGTCGCCGGATAAGAAATTAGATCACCTGCGATTTCCAGTTATGACGGCTTATTGTCTAGTTTGGAGGCAGCGAGAGCTGACTACGTCTGCTGCCCAGATTACCAGATTATCGTTAGATCTCCTAAAAAAAATCACCCGCGATTTCTTGCTTGTAGCAAATGGTAGCAAACAGGCTTGGAATTTGACGTTCTGTAGAACGTTTTTTCCCTTTGAAATCGTATTTGACATGTAAATTTAAAATTTAAAATATACACGTCAAAAGTTACGGGTATCATAATTTTCAAACCGTCAAATCTACTTTTAGCTAATTATGATAGTCGTCATAAATTCTAATATCTGTTTAAAGTAGCCAATCTATATTAAACTGTATAACCTATAATGCAGATGTTATTAACTCTACAGAGCTAAATATTTGCATTCCGCGCCCAAATATTGAGCGACTTGGAATCGATTTTAGTGAGCTCCCTCACACAGATTGAAATAAGGGTTCATCTTTGTAAGAATCCTTTTTATTTTTGGAGAATTTTGCATTCACTTGATGCTTTTGTTATTTTAATCATTAATGTTAATATTTTAATATGTTCATTGTTAATATGAATATTCTACTATGGTTATTATGAGTGGAAAGGTTATTATGGCTGAAAAGTTTTTACATTAGTTAATTTTTGTGTAAAGGTTGTGATTTTTGTGTAACTTTTTAGTTTTTATAATGTAATTTTGTGAAGAATAGTTAATTTTATTTATTTCATGAATCAAAATTAATTTACTATTATTTATCAAAAATTAACCCATATAACCAATAAATAAGTTGGAGAATTGTTACATTGTATATTTTTCAGTGATAGAGATATTGCACATAATGAAATTTACATATACTAATAAAAAAAAAAAAATGAGAATGAAATTTACATATAATAACTTAAAAAAAAAATTGACACTCACAGATCAGTATAACAAGTAAAATGACAGGTAATAAAATCAAATAACCGTCATCAAATATTCACTTGACAGGTAAGATAAATTTGAAATTCCAGCCCTGATAGCAAATATTAACGATTTCGGTTGGTAGCAAATATTAACGCGCTCGGTTGGAAGCAAATATTAAAACGGGAGGAGCGTGGGCGGCGCTGTAAGCAATTAAGGCAGTGACAGAGGTTGTTGCCAGCGAGACCGCATCGATTGGGGATTGTTGGAAATGTGGTCGTCTGCAGCATTTCCATCAAATTTGAATGGGCATGAACTGTACTTGTACTGTGCATTATTTTAAAAACCATGCACTAAGCCAATAAGGCTTAGTGCATGGTGAATAAGGCTTGTCATTCACAATCACCATGCTATGCGCATTAATCATTGGCTTAGTGCATGGTGAATAAGGCTTGCCATTCACAATCACCATACTATGCACATTAATGACATGAGTGTTGGAAAATAGTCCTAGTGATTCTGTGAGGGGACGAAAACATTCGTGGTCGATTTGAATTTGAGATCTCCTATCATGGTCAATTTGAATTTTAACTCGAATTTGAGCAGGCTCATTGTGTAACATTTAGCACCATTTTGTTTATTCAAATCCATAGTTTTGAATTGGAGCAAGAGTGACTAACTCCATTCCATTCATTCAGTTTTGAATCTAAACGATTGGATATCTTATTGGTTAGTATTTTACAAAAGTGTAGTCTAAGCATTCTATTTTTTTTCTTTTTTCGGTAAGTTTGATTTTTCCTTAAATACGATAAGGAATGGTTGAATCTGTATATTTAAGTGGCTAAGTTTGTATAATCAAAGTGTCTTATAGCACACTGAATCCATTTATACATTGAGAAATGCAATTTAATCAACAGAAAATAACTATTTTGTCCAAATTTACATGGTTGGATTCAGGCCAAAAAAAGGTAGAACATTTAGCCAACAAAGAAAATACCTAACACTTCCATCATCTAAGTAAAGATTTTGCAATTTGAACAAGTCTTGATTGCATTGAAAGTCAATAGATACTCTTTTTGGGTTTCTTCATGTTGGTACTATCACTAAAAATTACAATGCAATTAGATTTATTTGTTGCCATTCTTATGTTTTATTTTTATAATGGGTGAGACTTGGTTTGGGTTTGGGTGTATAGGGTGCTTATCGAGGAATCAAAATTAAAAAAATCATGTTTCTTCGTGGACATTGATTTCAAGATTCAATTCAAGATGGTTTCCAGACCTACTGAAAGATATAGTGCTTTGTTATACAAGATTCCCAATTTGTTTGTGGGTTATGTGGGATCATCAAGATAATGTGAAAAACAACCACGAGATCATTCAAAGAGAGAGGAGTGTACATTCCACCGTGGAGGAAATATTTTTACATGTAATAAAATATGAGAGAGACATAAGAGAGATAGAGCATACACCAAATGACTTACTTATTTGCTTACTTCACTTTATTATCTATTACATTACATAACACATGTATTTATACAATGTTGAGAACTGCTCAACCATTGTTCTTTCTCACAGATCAAGGGCTTTGATTTATCTTATGCACTATCCCTATCTCCTTGAGCCATGTGACCAACTATTCCTTTGACTTTTGTATCTCCTTACTAACTTATTCGCATAAGTCATCTTATCTAGTTACCTATTCAATAGGTCACAAGTCATGTACTTCCTATTACAACATGTATGAGGTAATTATTCTAACACTCCCCCTTAACAAATACATGTTGTTTTTCTTCTTCAATGTTCACTAGTCCAAATCTCTGTGCTTCCTTCTATGACCGATCCATACATATTCCCACCCTATATCGAAGATCTCACTTCTTTGATCTTCATCAAGTTTAGGCTACGACTCACATTTTCACTCTCGTACCTATCTAAGTGGTTACTTCCACAACCACAATCTCTCTCTGGATGAGAGGGATTACTGTACATGCTACTACAAAATATGTATTCCTAAACAACAGAGACGGGGCTTAAAACAACCTGGGGATAACACATTTTCCTACGATGAGGCAGTATAACTTGGACCAAGACTCAGACGTATTAGACATTGTCGATCATGCACCTCATTACAACATTTGACTAGGACCATTACATTCTTTCTGCTAGCAACAATTTTCTTCTCCTTGGAATTGTGAATTTTCATTTCTGTCACCAACTGGGTACCAACCGTACCTTTGGACCAAACATTGGTACATATATTGAACCACTAGCAACCCCATGAAGTTACTTCCATCTACCGAGACACCTAGGTACCTGTGGTGAGAATTCTCCCCCTACGGGCAAGTTGAGTTCCCCTCACTTGGGTTTCCTACAAGTGAGACAACCTCTAACAAATGGACATTAACATCCTCCTAACAAACCATTCTATTTTCTTGTGGGAGGGTTGAGAGAGAAGGATAAGAGGTGTGTGTACCTGGTTTCTTACGGTTGTCCTCATCGCAGCAGCTTAGCTCCAATCCACACAGCTCCTTTGTGAAGTCAATACTGCAAGAACATAGAAACCTCCTCCTCCTACTATCTATGATTAGGTAATAGAAACCATACCAATTGATAACTTGCATCAAGTAATAAAATAGACAAGAAATGAACAAGAAAGTCTAAGAGAAATAGGCCAAGTTCTTATATTCAATGAAAAGAAAGAAGTTTACAACCTGATGATGTTGCAATCCTCTAAGATTCCTTATTCATCCCTTGAAAATGAATCCAACTCAACTTCTTCACAAAGGTTTGTCTCTCTTTCACAATATCATAGGTTTGATGTATTCTTCCCTTCCATCCCCCTCTCACTCTGAAATGGCCTAGTTATATAGATTCATAGGAGCTCAACCACTTAGAATAAATTAGGGACTTGGTTGAGAAAATAATGGATCTTGGTAAGGGATGAGTTATCTTCATAATAAGGTTATTCCCATCATAGCATAGAATCCAAGTTCGAACTAATCTAGTGAAAAAACTAAGAAAATAACCCAAGAAGATCCTAGATTCTTCTCAAAATCTTCCCCTAGAATCGTGCACTTTGACCTGATCAAGATGGTTGCTTCGATGGAAGGGAAGATAGAGAGATCTAGTTGCTCCCATAACACCGTGTCAAGGGGATGGTCACTCCCCGAAAGTGAACATGGGAGTGACCATGGTCAAATGAAGCCAGGACTGAGTGAAAAAGGCAAAATTGTCAGGGTTTAAAGGTGTATTCTTCCTCTTGATGCTCAAGGGGATGTAATGGATCATTCATGCATGGTGTTGAGGTGGCGACACTTAGGAAAAGTGTGATAAATAAGGTACACCACTTAGTAGAATGGACCATGACATTTGTGGCACTAATGACACCAATCAGAGTGAAGTGCGACACTTGTGACACTTAGAAAAGTGAAGTGCGACACTTACTACACTTAGAAAAGGGTGACAAAATGGTGTATAACATATGCCCCCTAAAGTGTGAGATCAGAGGACGAAAATGATGGTTGAAACACTTTGTAATAATGTGGAATCAAGGGACTGAAGTCAGAAGACCTATCAAAAAAGAAAGTGAGCATCCATCAATATACATATATCATCCCCAAGGTAGGCATACCCATACTCAAAATCATCTAACTCAAAGCATGGTTGTCGACGAATACACTGTAGATCCATGAAAAAACTAACTAAGGATATGGCCACCGAACATACAATGTGGATCCATATCTCCATGACTCTATCAAAATGTAGACATAATATTGTACATAGTGAAGCTACAACATGACATAACATAGCCACAGACCAATACAACGTGGATCTATGTCACATTATATATCACAACTTCATAATCTCTATCGCAGCTTGGGGAAGGAAGATAACAAAAATGAGTGTTTACTAGATAGTGCCCCTAGGGTCTTCAATCCTGATCCCGAATAATACAAATATATCCATGTGAATGGATGGCTTGATGTCGAACATGGTAGAAACCACTTGATTACTGGCCAATGATGTATACCGTTAACAAGTGTGAGGGAAATCACCAATGATGATAATGACTCCTAAGGTACTCTGAGTACATTCTATCAAATGTGAGTAGATGATCTGTAGTCAAACACTCATGGAATCAATCGATCATGGGTCAATGCGATAAAACCCACTTTCGAAAGTGATGAAACCTTCAATTGAGGCATGAAGGCTCCAAGGTACTAATTTATTTCTAAGTCTGATGCCAGGATAATGTGTTTATGTCAACGGAAATAGAATCATCAAAGGAGGGACATGATGTATCCCCCATCATCACCACTAAATGAATAAGGATAATGATGAATAGTCATTGATCAAATGATGGTAAACTGACACAAGGGTGAAAATGCAGAGGTTGACTTCCCTTGAACATATGGTGGCACAATCAGTGACTTGGAAATATTGACTCAACAAAGCATGAAGATCAAGTATGATAATGTGACGAAAACAAATGGATCTCTTTGAAGGAGTCAAAAGAGTGTGACGACGCATGGAATGAGACGAAAACCAAGGGTAATCTTCTGAAGGATTCAAAAGAGTACGATGACACACGAGATTCGAACAAGTGTCATGTCCAAGGGCAACATCAAGCTTCAATAAATGAAATACTCGACCCACTTCTCAAAAAAATTCCCCCACCCAAATAGGCGAGTACCTCTTTGTTTTTTAGCGAGCTCAGGGAGGATAACAAATACTCAGTTAATTCATCTTTGACGAGTCCCATCTTCACATGTTTAACGAACCTGAAGAAGGAAGGGTTCGTTCCAAGATGGGTCCTTCCTTGTGTATATTTTATGAGTCCAAGGAAATAAAACTCGATGGTCTTTTCATATTTTAAGAGTATGAAAAGATTTGATAAAGAAGACTCCACAATGGAATTTTTGTAAAGTTAGTCCCCAAGGTCTGAAAATGTATAAAAAAATACCTAAGAGAACTCTTCTAATCATGCTTGACTAGAGTATTCATTTTTAATAATTAGTCTAACGAGGTCAAAAAAGGGGTAAACTATCACTCAAAATATGCTCGTTCTAACCTTTTAACGAGTGTGAAAGGAAACAAGCTCACTCGACAATATTTTCATGTTTAGAGAGTCTGAAAAGAGCTTAAAGGATACTCCAAAGAGTTCCTTTTTCGTATAGATTTTACGATTCCAAAAAAGATTTAAAAGTATACTCGGTAACCTATTCTCATGTATTAACTAGCGGGAGAAAGAACAAAGACTAAGCTCAGTAACTTATTCTCATGTATTTATGAGCATGATAAAGAAAAATGTCTAAGATCGTTCCAGAGAAGACCAATACGTTATGATGGGGATGAGGCTCAAACGAGGATCACTCCTAGAAATGTGTCTCTCTAGAGATGTTTTCCCCCCATCTTGCATGACATAATCTAGTGGGTTTTATCTAGCATGACTCCCAGAGGTTGGAGACCTTCCCCCCAAGTATTGTTTCCTCCGACGAATTTTCTTCTTTCCTTGTTTAGGCAGTTGGTTACTAATGGGAACGTTTTCACAAGGCAGAGGAAAAGAAGGTTCAAGTACGAGATCTAGAGTGATACTCAATTGAAATGGAGGGGACTCGACATCATTTTTTAACGAGCTTGATAGAGACAATCAACTATGCTCATCAAGACTAGGTACTACCAAAGGATCGGATGATTTGAGGGATAGTCACACCTGAGTTGAAATCATATTTAATGTGGAAACCTATGAGGTGGCAGGAGAAGGTAAAGGAAAAAACCCCATGAGTGAGGAATCCTTAGGGATACCCACACCTACACTCTCAAGACTAGATTTTCTGAGAAAAGGGACATCATTCGTTGCAACATTGTGGAGATCTTGAGTGATATAGTCCAGTTGGTCAACAGTGATAATTTTTCCTTGATGGGGAAATCATAAGAAATGAAACACTGTAGATGCAATGGAAATCATCGTGTAGAACCAACTACGACAAAGTAAAAAATTGTAATCTAAGTGTGCGTCAACTACTTCGATATCTACCGGAACAATCTTACCCTTCAATGTCACAACAAAAGATTGCAAGAGCTTGTGAGGTTGGAAACCATGTCCATCAAACGCTATCAAGATGGTCAGAGACGAGCTAAGTTTAGGAGAACCTAGGGCTCTCCAACAAGGAAAATACATGACATATGTGGAAGCTCCCTCATCGAAGACAATATGATAGACGTTCTTTCCACCAACCAAAAATTGAATTTGGAATGTTAAGTGCTGGGAGAGCCTCTCCTTAAAGTAATCCAAATTAAACATGATTAGATTCGAAGCCTCTAGATCCATAGCTCCAATGGATAATAACATTTTTCTATGTTGACTTGGACAGTTCTGTAGAAATTCAAGGGCTGACATAGCACAACGCGCTTGCTCCAAATATTCAACAATGTTGTAGTTTTGGACAGTGTAGTAATTTGGATTAAATTTCATTTTTCAAATTGTGCTCTTGGGCGGGTGCAACACTTCATCAGAGGTTGGATTCTCAATCTAAAGAGGATTGGAAGATGGAGGAGGAGTGGGTGTGAAGGGATGATTGAAATCCTTCCCCTTTGTCTGATCACCTAGAGGAGTGTCGTAAGTGTTCACTTGAGTTGTCACATTAACTGCCTTAAACATGTACACCTCAGAGGCATTCATGGAAGAATCCCCATGGTGGGAATGACTTGCATTTCCCCCTTGTGGAGGGGAAGGATTTTGCACAACCAGATTTTGTTTTTGAACCTGCTAGGAGGTACCCTTCTGAAATTTAGCAAATTCCTTACAATGAGGGTAGTATTTCATGTAGTGGTATTCCTCACAAATCATACAAGGAAACTTAAGCTTCCTAGTTTTTTGAGTATCAGTAGTCTTTGAATTATCCCGTTGGTTGGAAGATTTATTGGATTTACCATTGTTTTTATTCTTACCTCCTGGTTGCTAAGATGAAGAGGATTGGACCACATTCACCTCGGATTTTTTAGCAGAAGTAGAAGTAGTTTTGGTGTCTGAAACAGAACTTGGTTCTGGAGCAGGTTTTGTTGGATCATTCAATGGATGAGGAGCATTAGGGATCAAATCGTAAAGTGTTCCAAAATGGGAGTAGACCAAGTCCAAATACTACACATAGTTGATAGCCTGCTCCTTAGTAACAATGTTTCCCTTAGCAACATCACAGACAATGGGAGGCAAGAGCGAATTTATAAACCAATCCGCGAGGAGTTGGTCCAGAATGGGAGATTTAATCAACCATCTCCACTCATGAATATGATCAGATATGTGGGTGGAGGAGGATTTACAGAGTGAGGTCAAAAGCTCAGTATCGGTCTCATACCGTATAGGTAACTGAAAATGCATCAGAAAAACCATGGCAAGAGTGTTAAAGTAGACAAAGGAGTTACGTGGAAACTCAATATACCATTTCGCTACAACACCTGTAAGTGTTCTCTGGAAGAGCCTAAGACATATTAAATCATCCATAAAAGAGTTGGAAGAACACCATAAATGGAAAATCATAACATGATTTTTAGGATATTCTCCAGTTTTTTCGTCGAATTTCGAAATGTCGGACAACAATTTAGTAGGGATGGTGGGCCAAAACGGAGCATGTTGGATGGGATTGTTGGTCAAATGCAACATATCTAGAAGATATAACGTAGCCAATAATGGAAGTTTTTGGTTGGCCTGTCGATATTGGTGGTAATCATATAGCATGGGAACACCAGTAGGACTATATCTAGGTTGCAACGAGATGGAAAATATGGATGGTCCCCCCATATATGGCGGTTTCCTGGGTGGTCCACCCATGTAATGGGGTTGTCCTGATTTTCCATGCATATAAGGCAATTTTCCTAGTTTTCCACCCATATATTGTGATTGAACAGATGAACCTCCTATGTACTGTGATTAACCTGATGGTCCCCCCATGTATTGAGATTGAAGGGACTATTGTGTTAGAGTAACAGGGTTTATGGATTGAAAGGGAAAAGTTCCTTGTGAAAGAATTCCCGCTGGATTAGGTTGGCCCCACAAAGGGTTAAAAGTTCTCGGAAATGGAGGTCCAATAAATAGGCCAGTGGTAGTAGGGATAGAGGTACTAGCAAGAGTGGAGTGACCCTAGGTAGGTTGATATTGCAACCGTGTAGGTTGTCCCGTAGTAAAAAGTTTCCATGTAGGTGAAGGTTGCCTCCCAGCTGAAGGTTGGCTTCCCATTGAAGATTGGTCTCCAATGTAGGGTGTACTAATATGCGATGGGCGAGCTAGAGGTTGAGTAGCTTGTGGAACTGTGGATGTATAAAGGACTTGATTATTGTTTATCTTACCAATGGAATGACCAAGTAAGGAACTTGGTGTGTACATGTGTGGAAAAAGTGAAGCAGGAATACTACCTAACCTGTGTGCAAAGGAAGATGTATGCACAAGTGGTTGAGTCGGGATTACCTGGGTCACTGATGTTTTCGGTAAAGAAGAAGAACCAACAGTATCAACTATAGGAGTTGTGGAAAAAGATAAATTGCCAAGTCGTTTAGGAAAATCAAAAGATGAGGGATTCACACCAAAAGATGGTGTAATGGTGGAATTGAGTGGTAATCTATAAGAAGAAAAAGAATCAACATATCTTGTGGATGGTGGATCAGTGAGTGGTGGGCCAAGTGGATCAGTAAACTAAGGATTCGTGTAATATTCAACACTTTCTATGAAGGTTGTGACCAGTTCTTCTATGTGATGGTCACTTCCAGGAGTTATGCTCTCGGTCTTAGAAGTTGGATCCTCGATCATTCCTTCATAAGAAACATTGGTTTGAGGTTCCAAAACGTCAGGTTCCATCCTTGTATACCGTTAAATATCTGATCCTATGACTGACTATGAAATTCAAAGAAACACACCCCTAAGAAAACTAAAAGTAATCAATCAAGCAACGATAGGTTCAAGGATCTTCCGGAGATGGGATGTCAAGTTTTCAGTGAAGAAATGAGAAGCAGTTACCCTGACCTCCATGTAACATCCCTTATCGGTGAAAGAAACCCTTTCTTTTGCAAGATCACCCTCCAAGTGTACTAAGAGTGTGATACGATGTCTACCCCAGGTAACAAGGGAATCCCCCCATAGTCACCTTGGTAGATACCTACGAAAGGCCACTAAGGTTACGAACTCACAATCAGCCTCCGGATGGGTACAATTGACAGTCAGGACCGAACATATGGGCAATATATCAAAGTCCGAAGCTCTTCAAGATAATTGAAGACAAGTGGAACGGTAAGACTCTTGAGGACCCCGAACAGATTCGGGACTCACGAAGCATTGAGACCAAATGAAACCAATGAATTCTCAAGAAAAAACCCCAATATACACTTTGTCCACTACAATTGGTCAAGCTTTGGAGGGAAAATCTCTGTTGCTTTTTCGCACATGACCTTGTGTTTATCCCTTGTGTGAGAAGGGTTTCTTGGCTATACTTATACGAAAGTTGGACTTGTACACTCGCTAGTGTTCTACAGTCTCTTTAGTATTCTTGGAAGATTTAGTCACTTAACCTAGTCCAAAGACCTTAACCCTGTACTATTGTTGGTGTGCTAAAACCAAAAAATGTTCTAGTTGATTTTATTAGTGCATGATTGATTTAAATGGATTTTTAATCAAAGGGTTCACGGAGATGAAACTGATGATGTGTGGGAGACTCGACTCCAATATGATGCAAAAGAATGAGATGCATTGCATTCTTTTCGATGAATCCTATGTATGGGAAGGAGAAGAATTATATTCTTCTTATGATCCATATTTTATGAGAAGAACAAAATGAATTTAGATTATTAAAATATGTTTAACACAGAATAAAAGAGATACAGTAAAACTGGTTTCTATTCAATAAGGAAATAAGTTGAAACTGCAAAATGTGGCAGAAAACAAGCTTGCTGGAATGGTGGCAGCTTATCTCTAAGAAGAGATGTGACGGTTGTGCTCATTCACAAGAAGATGATTACAATGAGGCTCTGAAGGCATTTTTAAAATAAGAATGAATTTGAAAAACCTAGACATCCGAAAACCTAACCCTGGGAGATGAAGCGCCAAAAGTCATGTAGGCTCGTTGGGGTAAGGTAGTACATCAACTTCTCGATGTCATAACTTTTGCATATGATCTTCGTTTTAGGCGCAAGATAGCTCGTTGGAAAGGTCTATCTGAGGAATACACACATTGTCATCAGACTTTCATTCTGTCTACAATATGACTGTGGTGAGCCCTAAAAATGTTGTTTAGGGCCTCAAAACGGCCCCGGAAGTTAGGGACCCAAAAACTAGGAAAAGACTACCAAACTGGAAAACTGCCAAAATGAACCAATTCGAATAGGTGGGAGGACACCGAAATTCATCTAGATCAATCCTCCCCCCTTAGGAATCAATGGTCTCCATTGCATTGACTTCCCCCATCAGATGAGGAAATTTCTGTTGAATTTGGCCCGGGTGAGCCACTTGCCTTGGTGCAAGAGCTGCCCTGCTTTGACAACTCAATAAAGATGGATCCTTTGATGTCTAGTTCCCTTGACCTTTGTGTCCAAAATATGATCACTAGATTCTTGTTGCATGAATTCAGGGTTGAGCTCTGTTGGTACCAATTGCTCTGTTATCTCTGAGGTGTCCAATAATGTTGGGAAATATGGCCGAAGGAGAGCCACGTTGAACACTGGGTGCATGCCAAGAAAAGGGGGAATGTTGAGGTCAAAATCATTATCACCCACAACCTTGGTGATGGTGTATGACCCATAACAAAGTGGGCAAAGATTTCAATGGGGCCCTGTAAGGCGTTCTTTCTGAAAGTGCAACCACACTTTATCACCCACATGAACCTTATGTGGCACCCGATGTTGATCATGGTGTTGCTTGTACTTGGCATTGGACTTCTGTAAAATATGTTGAACCTGTTGGCGGATGCGCTGGATCCACTCAATGAACCGGCTGGATTTTTCAACTTCAGGTGGAACAGGGGACAGGTCGGTCGAGGTGGTCGCCAAGGGGAGTGCAACATCCATGGGGCCCAATGGTTAGAATACCAACCCCAGCTGAAAGGGGTTGTGGCAGGTTGAGCTATGCAGGGATCGATTGTAGCTATACTGGACATAGGGAAGACTCTCATCCCATGTGAGGGGGTGCTTGGAATTGTACATGCACATGATATGCACAATCATATGTTTGACTACCTCAGTTTGGCCATCTATCTAGGGATTGAAGGCAGTGGATTTGGTGATCTTGGTATCTAGCAATGACCAGAGGATCGACCAGAATTTGTTGAGGAACCAACTATACCAATCTAAGACAATGGTTTTTTGGATCCAAAAATGTACCCATACTCATTCAAAGAAGATCTTGAGAGTGGCCTCTGTTGTGATGCTCTTCTTGTAGGCGGCCAAAATCACCATTTTGGAAAAGCGATCAACAACCACAAAAACACAGTCATTTCTACTCTTGGTGGATGGAAGGACCGACATGTAGTCCATTGAGATGGATTCCCATGGCTTGTCAGGATTAGGAAGAGGGGTGTACATGCCCTCTTTCTTAGTGGTCAGTTTGGCAATAGCGCATGCGGTGCAGGATCTGATATACTTGCAGACATCCTGTCGAAGTTTCACCAGTAGAAATTTTTCTGCAGCATTGCCACTGTCTTTTCAATGCCAAAGTGTCCTGCCACCCGACTGTAGTGAGATTCCCAAATCAACTTTACGTGCTCGCTTTATAGAACACAGAGATGGCCCATACGACACAACAATCTATCCTGAAGATGGAAATTAGCAACCACTGAGTTTGCACCCAACAATTGTTAGGTGGAGGAGAATTCAGGTTCAGTCTCATAGAGGTGGGGTCATCCAAAGGTCTCGTGGCTACAAGAGTATAGCACTATGGTGAGTGTCACGACTGGAGTTTGGCTGAGGCAGTCAACAACTCGGTTGGTACTTCTTGTTTTATACTTGATGTTGAAGTGGAACTTTTGTAAGTCTGTGGACCACTTCTAAAGGCAGTCACTCTGCAATTTGCCTTGGGTCTACATGAACTGTAGTGGCTTATGATCAATGTGAATGGTTGTCTCCTTCCCAAGAATTTAATGTCTCCACTCATGGCATGCTTGCACAATGGAGTACATTTCTTTGTCGTAAGTAGGGTACTTACAGAAATCATCTAATAGTGTCTCACTATGATATGCCATGGGTGTTATGGGATTAATTGGTAAATGCGGGCATAAACAGATCTCCCTAGATCCACATAGATCTAGAAAAAAACAAAACAAAATATGATGCTTTCCCTAAGCTCTAATTATTGAGTTTACTAGTTCACAAGAGATAGATAACATACCATTTAAATGTCACTTCCTCTTGTCATCATCATCCTATATCCACTCCGGTGCTCCTATGATATTGAATATGCAAGCGAACACAATCCAACCAAATTAAAAGAAATATAACATACTCAACAAGAACCTATGTATGTGATCAAGGAACCATACAATAAAACAAGACTAGTTTTATGACAAAGAAACATGTTGTTGTATCATATTGAAATGAAAGTGGAGATTACAACCAAAAGCCTTGATGTCATAAGTTCCCCTTTTGATGGCCCTTTGCTCCAACACACACACTTGATCCAACCTTGAATGAAGAATATCCACAATGACTTGATGAACTAAAATGAGGCTCTCAAGCATGATTCAATGCATAATTCTCCATACAATTCTTAGCCTATTCAACCTTAGTCTTTTCCATGAGAGATCCATGTTTATATAATGTGAAAGATATATGGTTGAGGAGATTAGGATGATCCCACCAAATCAGAGAAGAGAGTAAGATCCAAACCATTTGGAGGCGACCTCATCTTCTATAAGATCACCTTCTATAACATTCGTGAAACTTGTCCTTTTCTTAGCTTTTGACATCGTTGCACCCTAGGTATTGTACAGCCTACGAAGACATCGCAACCCAGATTTAGAGCATGGGGGCGATGATAAGGCATCATCACACCCTACATATAGTGGAACCTGTGATCACCTTCATTAATAGGGTTTTTGAGAAGAGAAATCCAATAACTTTCCTCATGGAGAAGGACTCTTTTTATCTTTTTATGGGAACATGAACACATGTTATCAGTGGATCACTGGGGTGACCAAAATAATGTGTAACAGAATTCCCCCCAAAGTATGAAGCTGGAACTCGTGACAACTGAAATACTTTTTAGAATGTGTATGTCGAAAACAAGGAGCACACCGATCGGGAACCTACAAACAATCAAGTCTCTGCATAATAATATACCATCGTATGAGGTAGCATTCCCATACTCAAATCACAAAATGTCAAGAGAGTCATGGCCACTAAATATACATTGTGGATCCATGTCATTGTGAATCGACATAGCCGCCAGGAATACACTGTGGATCTATGCTCTAAAAAAATTCTAATTCGGACATAGCCACAAGACATACAGTGGATCTATGTTTCAATACAAATCTTGAATACTCCGTCACAACCTGGACCAAAATGATAAGATCTAGGGTCTTCATTTTTGTCATCTCTAAGTACGAAACTAGCCATGTGATTACAGGTGTTGAATTCAAACATGGTAGAAACCACTTGATTGTCAGTCATTAATGAAAACCATTAACAAGTGAGAAGGAAATCACCATTGATGTCAATGACTCCCAAGGTACTCTAGTACAATCCAACAAATGTGAATAAATGATTTGAAGTCAAACACTCGATGGAATCTCCCAATCAGTGATCAACGATGTGAACCCACTATTGGAAGCGAAGAGAGATGTTATTGAAGCATGCATGCTCTAAGGTACTAAATGATTTCTAAGTCTCGTTCCTGGATAATGATTTGAAGTCGACAGGAAAAGACTCATCACAGGAGGGCCTTGATGTATCTCCCATCAATGACACAAAATATGTAACATATTTGAGGTAATCATAGCATGAAATGAGTCGAAATTGACACAAGGAAGGCCGACATGGTAGAATATTTACAACTGCAGATGGCCAACTTGATAGAAGGCTTGTTTAGGTTGGACTTATCTTGAACATATGAACAACACGAAAATGGTCTTGGAAACATTGAATCAAGGAGGACCCAACATATGGACATGCGGATGGTCAAGCAAGAGACAAATGGATTTCCCAACCCGGATACAATGACGAATGGGGGTTTCATGTTCAAGAGTGACTATTATTGCCACTAACACAAATATAGAGACACATTTCTTTCCCAATTTTCCCCCACCATTTCTGGCGAGTACCTCTTTATTTTTACACAATCTTGAGGAGGATAACATATGCTTGTTTATGTAAGCTCATCTTTCAGACGAGTCCCTCGGAGTATGTTTAACAAACCGTAAGAAGGAGTGGTTCGGTCCCATATGGGTCTTTTGATGTTTGTTTAATGAGTGCAAAGAGAGAAAACTCAGGGGTTTTTCAATTTTATAGAGTTCGAAAAACACTTAAAGAAAACTCCATCAGTTCCTTTTTCATAAATTAATCTGATGAGACCGAAAAAGTGATAACCTACCACTCATCAAATGTATTCTTCAAATACTTTTACGAACGTGAAAAGAACAAGGTCGCTTGGAAATCTTTTCGTTTTTATGGAGCGTGAAAAGAGCTTAAAGGATACTCCATAGGCTTTGTTTTTCGTGTCACCATTATGAGTTCGAAAAATGACAAAAGACTACTCGATTACGTTCTCATGGTTTCACGAGCGTGAGAAAGAATCAAGACTTGCTCGGAGTTTTTCCTGAAAAACCCTAAAAATATCTGTACATGCGACAAATATATGAAAACAAACCAAAAAACGGATCCTTGTTCCAACGTTTCACTCCTAGGATTTTTATCTGCAAAAATCAACCACTTGTAAAGTTGTTAGGACTTTAGGGTTTGGATGATATATATAAAAAATAATATAATATTCAAATGAATAGTAATAAAATCAATAAATTGAGTAAAAACTCACATTTCACTATTTCATTTGTTATTTCACCCAAACCTTTGCTCCAAACCCTCTTTTTACCTCAATTTTCCCTTGCAGATTGCGGAGTGCACAACTAACCATTCGGCAAATCGTCTCCACAGACAAGGTAATTTTCATTTCTTTTATCTTTCCATGGATTAAAATTTGTTTTCCATTGGTTAAACATAGACTTTTGGGTTAATTGTTTATGGGTACCCATGCATGGAGGTCATCGCAGGTGCCCTATATCAGGGCCTGCGATGATCTAAGATCACTGCAAGCGGCCCTATAGCCAGCCTACGACGACACCGCAATGTGAAAATGCCCAGGCCTGCGACGTGTGCAACCCCAAAAGTTTTTAAAGATGAATTTGCCAATAAAAATTCTCTAGGGAAGAAAATTATGATGCTAATATCCTTTTATTGTTCTTTGGTAGGTCTTCCATGGTCAAAATGTTGGAATGGTGTGAAAGAGAACATAAGGAGGAAGACTAATTTGTCGGGAATGACCCGGGAACGGTTATGGCCCTCCGGCAGTGTGGGTTATTGAAATTCTTCAAGATCCAGGGTATGAGGGCTCAGGCGAGACTACTTGAGTACCTAGTTCACATGTGGGATGTGAACGAGAAGGTGTTTCATGTGGGTACTCACACTCTTACGATAGATATCGAGGATATCTACTTCTTAACTAGACTATCTCGCTGTGAATATTGAGTAACACTCAAAGGTAGCAGGGGTGGTGGTGAACCTATGAACCACTACATCAGTGAACATTGTGTGCCAGGAACCTAGAAACATAGTGGGAAAGTCGCTATTAGAGATGTTTGAGACTTGCCTCTACGAACTATCCTCTATACCATCACACGCATGGCAAGGAGTTTGGATACCCATATAGCTCTTCAAATCTATTTTCAGAATGCGCTGGAGTGTATGGAGCCCCGAGTCTTTAACTGGTGCGAGGGGGTTCTTAAGAGTATGAAAAAAAACTGACCAAGTGTAGGAGTGGTGGATTGAAATAGTTTGGATATGGTTCTATTTTTGTATCATTCTTCCTAGAGAGGGTCCTAGCTTTGCACTTGTAGGTAGAGTGGGGTATACCTGCCCCATAGGATTCGAGAATGAAGAGGTGGTTCGACCTCATGGCACGGCATGCAACCAGTCCCATCGTTAGATATAATGATGTTTTCTTTGACTGGTTGAGAACTCAGATGCTCATGGTTGATGACTATGCATATGCTGAGCTAGAATTCCATGGAGATTCAGATCTAGCTCTTCCCGAAGGTTCCCAATGGGGGGACATAGGTAAGAAGGAAATTTTGTTTATATCATGTTTTTGTTATTTTTAATGATATAAAATGGTTTTTATGTTGTTTATCCGATGACTAATCAAACTCTCTTTGATGATGCAGATGTGGGACCTTACCGTCCTCCAGGTTCATCCCCTAAATAGAGGCGACGGGAGAGAGGTGTTGTAGAAAGAGTAGTTGATGCCGACTACGAGACCATAGAACAAAATCTGGAGGGGCTCACGATGAACATCCCTGATGCTTCTATAAATGATTTTCTGAGGCATTACCAACACCACATAGTGGGTGTGTCTACTTCCATTGGTCGACTGCTCCTTAAAGTAGCACGGGCGGTCGCATGTTATAGAGAGCAACATCCTTGATGCTCTATTATATATGAAGCCATGTGCTTCACATTTTTTATATTTTGGTCTTCGGACAAAAACACTTTTTGTAAACTTTTATTGTTATATATATATGAGGCTTCTACTGGCTTACTTGTTGTATATACAACGTGTGATTGGATTTTATAATTGTCTCAAATTTTTGTCTAACACATAATTATCCAAAGCATCTATTAATGTATTTAGACATCTAGGAATGTGTTGGTATTCAACGTAATCAAAATGATGTTCCAAGAGGCAAATTCGTAAATATACCCTTAACAACGTAGGAATTCGAATGGAGTAAAAATTACTCAATTGTAGGACTACTAACTATGAATCGAGACGTACAATAAGATGACAGATTCCAAGAGAAAAAACGTCATTCAATAATTCGATGATTTGTAATATACCAGATACAAAAATATGCAAACAAAAATAAAATGCTAGAAATGGCAGAATAACAACAATATAACTAGAACAATCACCACAATAACACAGAAATGATATACTAATAACACAGAAATAACACTTTGATTCTGAGAGAAATGTTCATGGGTCTCTTCGAGGTGGCAACCTCCAGTCGAGCAGATCTCTATTACAATAATATCCAAGATAGGGTTCTCATACCCTCGACTCCTATTTATACTAAATATGTTTATCAAAAGAAGCATCTAGAGGAAGATCCTTCTAGAAGCAGAAGATTCTATTAGGTCTTCTTACATTCGACTTATTCTATTTTATTGCAAGGCCTTATTAATATTGACCTTTATTAAATCTGAATATATTGTTCTACCTATGTGCAGGTTAGGACCCTAACATGTCCTCCCCCTTAAAAAAAAACTTGTCCTAAAAGCTTGAGATGTGGAAATTGTTGCAGAATGGTAGCTGGTTCCCAAGTGGCATCTGTTGGAGTTGTATCTTTCCACTTGACTAAAACTTTCTTGATGGTCCTCTGACGCAGGCAATGCTCACGTTGGTCCAAAACAACTTGTGGTTGTAGCCAAATGGATGCTTCTTCGGCTAACTCAGGAAGGTTGGTTTGAATTTGGCACTTAGTTCCAATCACCTTCTTTAAGCATGAAACATGAAAAATGGGATGTAGCTTTGAATGAATGGGCAAAGCTAACTGATAGGCCACCTGTCCCACATGCTTGAGAATGGTATAAGGATCATAAAATTTGGGCGCTAGCTTCTGACAATGATCGGCCTTGAGGGAATTTTTCTTGTAAGGTTGCAGTTGAAGAAACATCTAATCCCCTTCGACAAATTGACGTTCAGAGTGACCTTGATCTACTTATTGCTTCATGCGATTTTGTGCCATGATCAAATTCTCTTTGAGGGTATAGAGAATAACCTCTCAAACTATAAGAGTTTGGTCAACTTCCTGGACATTCGAGACACCAGGTAAGTATGAGATAATTGAAGGTGGCTTTTGTCCATATACCGATTCAAAAGGAGTCATGCATGTAGCTATATGGTATGAAGTGTTGTACCACCATTCAGCTAGGGGTAACCATTGAACCCACTGATTTTTCTTTGCTGAGGAAAAACACCTCAAATATGTTTCTAAACACTTGTTGACAACTTCCATTTGACCATCAATTTGGGGATGATAAGATGTGCTGAGATGCAATTGGGTGGCTTGTAGCTTGAACAGTTATTGCCAAAAATTGCTGGTGAAAGTTGGGTCGCAATAAAAAACAATAGAATGTGGCATGTCATGAAGCTTGAAGACCTAATCCATGAAAATTTGAGCCACCATGGATGCTATAAATGGGTGTTGAAGAGCGAAGAAATGAGCATACTTGGAAAGGAGATCAACAACCACCATGATGATTGATTTATTTCCTGATTTGGGTAAGTCTGTAATAAAATCCATAGAGATATCCCTCCAAATAGCAGGTGGAATCAGAAGTGGTTGTAGTGTGCTCGGAGATTTGACTGTTTTTCCCTTATTGTTTTGATCCACACATCACATTCAGTGACAAAATTACGAATGTCTTGTTTCATACCATCCTGGAAAAAAGAGTGTTTGACCTTGTCATAGGTTTTGGTGAACCCGGGGTGCCCTGTTGTGGGTGTAGCATGAAACTCAAAAAGTACCATGGATTTAAGTTTTGATTGTTTACTTAAATACAAACGGCCTTTGTATCGAAGCTCATCATGGAGCCAAGAGTACCCTGGGGAAGCTGGAGCATTGGACTACAATTGTTGGATTAGATGTGAACTTTTGGGATCTTGTAGCCATTCCTGGTGAATGGCTTGGAGCCACTCTGGTACAATGAAGGAAAGAGAAAAAAGGGATCCTTCATCTTCATATTTTTGGGAAAGTGCATCTGCAACCACCTTATCTTTGACTTTCTTGTAAATGATCTCATAATCATATCCAAAGAGCTTGGTCACCCAGTTTTGTTGCTTCGGGGAGGAAATGCATTGTTCCAGAAAATACTTGAGTCTTTGATGGTCTGTCTTAATTTGGAGGCATCGCCCCAATAGATAAGGGCGCCACAGATCAACGACATGCAGAATGTCCAACATTTCCTTTTCATAGATTGATTTTCCCAGATTTCTTTCAGACAATTGCTTGCTGGTAAAGGACAAAGGTTGACCCTCTTGCATAAGGATAGCACCAATTCCTTTCCCTGAGGCATCACATTCCAAGACAAAGGTCTTTGTGAAATCAGTAAGGGCCAGGACCAGAGTGGTGCACATGGCCATATTCAAGGTTTGAAAAGATTGAGCAGCTGCCGGAGTCCAAGTGAAAGAGTTCTTTTTTAGGAGTGCAGTGAGAGGTACTGCAATCTTTCCATAATTCTTAACAAACTTGCGATAATAACTTGTTAAGCCCAGAAATCCATGCAAGATTTTGAGAGTCTTTGGGTGAGGCCAGTCTTGCATAGCTTCAATCTTTTTAGGATCCACCCTGACGTCATCCTTTCCAACCAAATGACCCAAGTACTCGACTTCTGAGGTGCCAAAAGCACATTTAGACTGTTTCAGGAAAAGTTGGTGCTGAGAGAGTAGATGGAGAACTCGATCCACATGAGAAATATGGTATGTCTAGGTTTTTCTATAGATGAGGATATCATCAAAGAAAACTAAGACAAAATGATGGAGAAAAGGACGGAAGACATAATTCATGAGGCTTTGGAAGGTGGAGGGGGCATTACACAAGCTAAAGGGCATGAACAAAAAATCATAGGGGCCCTCATGAGTTCTAAAGGCAGCCTTGGGAATGTCTGACTCTTTTATATGTATTTGCTGGTAGCCAGAACAAAGATCAAGTTTAGTAAAGAATTGGGCACCACTCAATTCATCCAAGAGGTCATCAATGACAGGAATGGGAAATTTGTCTTTAATGGTAAGTTTGTTGAGGGCACGGAAGTCAGGACACATTCGCCAAGAACCTTCTTTCTTTAGGACCATGACCATAGGAGAAGAGTAGGGGCTCATACTAGGGCGGATAACGCCTGCATTAAGGAGTTCCTAGACCATTTTCTCAATTTCATTTTTTTGGGAAAAGGGGTGACGATACGAACGGATATTGGGAGGAAGTCTTCCTGGTACAAGGGGAATGGAATGACCATGAACACCACGAGAAGGAGGGAGTCCCTGGGGAGTGGAAATAAACACTTGATGTTTATAAAGGATGGATTGGAGGTGTTGAGGCACCGAGGGTGTCTCTGTTGCTTGTATGGCATGGAGTTGGGCAATAACACCAGAATGACCTTTTTTGAGCAGATTTTCCATGCGATGAGAACTAATGATCTCAGGTGAACCGACAGTGATGCCTTGGAACTTATACTAGTGGCCATCCTGGTCGAATTGCATGGTTAATTCCTTAAAACCCATGAGAATGGGACCCAAAGTCCTTAGACAGTCTGCACCCAACACAATGTCACAATCACCCATATCGATAGCAAACATATGAGATTTCAAGTGGTAGTCACCAATTTGGAGACGCACATTTTCACAACGCCCTCCACATTTCATGGAGCCACCATTGGAAATCATGATTTGGAAATTATTGACAACATGGATGTAGCAATGAGTTTCTTGGTCAATGCGACAATGAATAAAATTATGGGTGCTTCCACTATCAACCAGAATGATGGCCTTCCTATGATTTATGTAACCGATTAGCTTGAGGGTTTGGGGAGCGGAGAAGCCAGTGAGAGCATTGAGGGAAATGACCAGTTCTACTTCGGGAGGGTCCAAGGGAGGGTTTATGTCAGTGGTTTCAGGTGACTCAGACACAAGGGGAGTTTCAACACCCTCTTTCCGAAATATCCTCCGAGATGGCCATAAAAATATTTTGTTCCTTACACTTGTGCCCTGAGAAATATTTTTCATCACAATTATAACAAAGGCCTTTGAGTTGGCATTCAACCATTTCAGCCCTGGTCAATTTTTGGATCTTTAGTGGAGCGGAGGGAGTAGTGGGATTTACTGGTTTAGTGCAAGGGATAAAGGAGGGTTTCTGGTTTTGAGAAGATACAACCTGTTGTGCTTCTTTACCTCTTTTAGTAGACTCCACCCAACTCTGAAGTCGAGCCATGAGGACATTGGCCTGAATCTATTCCTTGAGGCCATTAATAAAACACTCTTGAAAAAAGGCATTAGACATGCCCTCTGTCTGAAAAGCCAGGCGCTCAAAGGCAGCTATAAAGTTTTCAATTGTTCTTGATTGTTTCAACTTTGTCAAATGGCCCAAATGGTTGGTGTCAGTGTTAAAGCATTCATAAAGCTCTGCCACAAAGTGTGTCCAAACAATATACCCTTGACAGGAAGTTTTTCTCCATTGCCACCACTGCCAACATTCTTGATCTAGATGGAGAACACCATACCATAGTTTGGCCAAGTCATCTGTAATTCCGTATAAAGAGAAATAATATTCCATTTGGGTTACCCAACTAGTGGGATTCGAGCCATCAAATTTGGTCACATCCACCTGTGGGAGGCATAGGTCACGTTGAAAGTGATGGTGCTAAAAGTTATGGGAATGAGGGGAATTTTCAGCTTTAGTCTGTGAAGGTGGGTCAGATAAAGGGTTATTTGTAGGGATATGCATCTTGGTGCAAAGCATCGAAACGACAGATTCAAGCTAGGTAGTCAGGTCTTGTTTGATTGCCTCCATTGAGGACTGCATGGTTGTATTGATGGCGACCACAATGGAACTAAGTTGTTTCACTTCTTGTTGGATCTTGGTGAAATTAGATTGCAAGGTATTGAAGTGAGCTTCCAAGTCTTGGCTATGGGTATGGATAATGAGGACAAGGGAACCGAAATGGGGTGGGTGGAGTCAAAACTTTTTCTGAAAAATGATATGTATGAATGTGATAAGGACGAAGAGATGAATCCAATGGAATAGGTCTCAAATAATGGTGTAAAAATTTCCAGACTTTTTTTTTTTACACCTGCGGAGTTATACTCCGGTCTAAAGAATACTGCAGTGATGAAATGCCCAAATTCTTAACCAGGAAGAACTGTGTAGTGATTTGGCAACCCGAACACAGTTGCGCGATAATAGATTTTGTTTTTTTTAATTTGTTTATGTTTCTGTCCCCAAGGGTTAGGTATTCAAGGGTTCTAAAGACAACGGCTTTCCCTATGCTATAGCTCTCTGATATACATGTGGGGTCCAACAGTAGTACTCGGCCCAATATCTCAGGGCACTAACTAAGGAGGCTAGACTGTACCCTTAGCCATACTACCTGACTACCCATGTACTAGACAGTATCTTCCCAAGTGATGTTCTCGGTGGCACTATAGCAGTCAAACGACTGATTGGTTTATCTAAAGAGGGCTTCAGGTAATCTAGGCCAATCCATACAAAGGTGCTATCTGATGTGCTACCACTCGAAGGGGTGCGAACATGGGTTACAAGGGTGGCCAATAGATGTGCGCTTAAGTACCACTTGTATTTCCTGCGTGTATGAATCCCTCAACTATGAGTTTATGCACGTAACAGCAGATCTCTATGGCTTAAAGACACTGGAATACGTCTCTACCCTGAAAAAAAAAATTACCCACAATTTCTGCTAAGGAAAGTGCTCTAATACCACTTGTAATATACCAGATATAAAAATATGCAGAAAAAAAATAAAATACTAGAAATGGCAGAATAACAACAATATAACCAGGACAATCACCACAATAACACGGAAATGATATAAGAATAACATGGAAATAGCTCTTTGATTCTGAGAGCAATGTTCACGGGCCTCTTCGATGGGGCAACCTCCAATCAAGCAGATCTCTATTACAATAATATCCAAGCTAGGGTTCTCATACCCTCGACTCCTATTTATACTAAATATGTCTATCAAAAGAAGCATCTAGAGGAAGATCCTTCTAGAAGCGGAAGCTTCTATTAGGTCTTCTTACATTCGACTGATTCTATTTTATTGCAAGGCCTTATTAATATTGACCTTTATTACAACTGAATATATTGTTCTACCTATGTGCGGGTAGGACCCTAACATGATTGCATTGTATTCCTCAACATTGTTAGTTGCACGACCAAGGCAAACACCATGTAGACTAATCAATTCATCTTTAGGTGCATAGATTGCCCAAGCAACATATGTTAAGTTCTGAGTACTACGACTAGTGCCATCAACGAAAACAAGGTAGGGTAGTGAAGACACTGACATATGAAAACCAAGCACAATGCAAGGTAAACATCTAAAGGTCGAAACCAAACAATGAAAAAGAACACAAGAGTATGATACACTAAAATACAAGCACTCGTGCAAAAATGACTTAAGCATAGTACTTATTCAAGTAAAGCCCATTTTTGGGTTGCTCAAATGGATTCCATCATAATCAACTAGCTCATAATCTCCCTTCTCCAACACTCGTTTGAAAATATAAGGACCCAACCACATGGGCTTGAATTTATCAGCCCCTAGCAAATCACGATCTTGCTCGTAAAGAAGAACTAGATCACCTTCATAAAAAACACATGGCTTGACATGCTTGTCATATTGGGATTTGACACATTTCTTTTGAGTTTCAATAACTAAGGTGGCATCACGACGGGTTTCTTCTAATTGCATTAAATACAATAGATGTTCCTCTTCAGTAGAGGTGTTCGGGAGAAGTTCAACGACTAGTTTCAAAGATGGTATCTCACATTCAATCGGCAGAATTTCTTCGATACCATAGACTAGCTGAAAAGGTGTGAATCCTGTGGCGGACTTAACGAATGTCCGATAGGCCCATAATGTTGAGAACAACATCGTGTGCCAATTTCAATTATGAATTCCTACCATCCGTCGAAGCATAGTAGTGAGAACTTTGTTTATTTCTTCAACCTAGCCATTGGCTGGTGGATAATAGGGGGTTGAGTTTTCATGGCGAAGGCCCAAATTTTCAGTAAGTTAAGACATCGTGAAATTTTGAAAATGACTACCGTGATTGGTGACGATGTCTTGAGGGATACCAAATCTAGTAATGATATGATTGAATATGAACAATGTTTCACTTTTCCCGGTGTTATCAAATGTAGGCATCACCTTGGCCCATTTAGTGAAATAATCCACAGCTACAATGATGTATCCATGCCCCTCGACTAAGTAAGGATTACATGTCATGAAGTCAATGCCCCATTTGGTGAATGGACCAATAGAAACTACAGGATGTAAGGGAGCAGGATGAGATCTTATCTTGTTATTATAATTTTGGCAAGCATGGAATTTCTGGACAGCAGTAATGCAATCCGTAAACAATGAAGGCCAAAAATAACTAGCTCATAAGATCTTTTGGGCAGTGGCATACCCAGACATATGATCGCCACATGCTCTAGAGTGACAATTATTCAAATATTTCTCATCTTCATCGTAGCTGAGACATCGTCTAAAAATGGAATCAATACCACAACGGTAAAGGGTATCGCCAAGGATGATGTATTGGCAAGCTTGATATCGTATACGACAACGATCTGTACTAGATAGATAAAGCCAGAAAGTTTGAGTCTGGAGATAGATGATAATATCTTCGTACCATATGTCATCAGAACTGATTAGAAAGAGGGATTCGTCAGGTAAGGAATCCTCTGCCACATTTTATGTCTCAGTAGAGGGAAGGTCACATATCAATTTGGCAAAAACCAAAGATTTCTTTGACTTGGCACGTTCAAATTCCAAGTCAAACTCCTAGAGAATAACTATCCATTTGGAGTATTTTCCCCTTAGAAATTGTCTAGTAAGGATATGTTGCATGGGGTAGCAATCAGAAATAACCATGGTTCTGCGTAATAAGATGTAGTGATGAAAACATTGGACAGCTTGAACAACTGCCAAGGCCAGTTTCTCCACATGTAGGTATTTGGTTTTGGTAGTCGTGAGACTCTGACTCAAATAATTTATTACATGTCCATCATGTGAATCATCCTCTTGGAGTAAGACCATAGCAATGGTAGAGTCTGAAGAAGCTAAGTATAGGAAATAATCTCGGCTATAGTCAAGGGGAAATAATAGTGGTGTACAGTTTAAGGCGAGTTTCAAAGATTCAAAGGCTTTGTTTGCATTATCGTCCCATACAAACTCGTAACCTTTCTTGAGGAGCCGAGTGAATCCTTTCATTAATTCAGCGTAGTTGGGAATGAATCGACATAAAAATTTTGCCTTCCCTTGCAAAATTTGGAGCTGGCATAGCGTGGAAGGAGGAGGTATATTAAGAATAGCCTCAACCTTCAAAGGGTATACTTGAATCCCATATATAGACACAATGAAACCAAGAAGTCAGTCAGATTCCACACAAAAAGCACATTTGTGTGGATTCAAACATATGCGATAATAACAACAACATACGAAAATGGCCCTTAAATGTGTCGGGTGGTCTTGATGATGCATGGAATACATTGGTAGATCGTCAAGATAGGGTTACACAGTGTGCTTAATATCATGAAAAGCGTAAGACATAGCGTGATGAAAGGTCGCACCAGCAGTTTTGAGACCAAAGGGTAATTTCCGGTAGGCAAAGGTTTCCCAAGGGAAAATAAAAATAGTATTGTGTTGGTCCACGGGTAAAATATTAATTTGATTATAGCTGGAGAAACCGTCCATGAAGGAGAAGATTCCTCTCCTGGCGCAATCGTCAACGATCTAGTCAACGAAAGGGTATGGGTAATTTTCCTTAGGAAAAGCCTGATTTATATCCCTATAATCTACGCAAACGTGGATCATACCTTGTTTCTTATTTACCGGAACAAGATTGGATACCCAATCGGTCAAATCCATAGGATAGACAAAGCCATCTTTAAGAAGTTTTTCAACTTAAAGATTGATAGAAACATCTTTACGTGGATGGACTGGGCAAAGTCTCTGCCGAATGGGTTTAGCATCCGGATATGTCTTGATCTCATGTACAATGATATCAGGATTAATGCCTGTCATTTCTTCATAACTCCAAGCGAAAATGTCACAGAATTCTTGGAAAAGGGCTGTATAAGAGTGGACCTCATTAGTAGAACACGAGGCCTCGATATGAACATTCTCCACGACTCAGGGTTTAATTGATATGTCAAGAGGAATGGTAGGTAAAATGTTACTCAAGTTCCCTTCGTACAAAACATATTGTGTTGACTCAGGAATGAAATAAATAACAACAACAGTCGACGGAGTCGAAATCCGTTGGTAGCTCTCTATGGTATCATGTTCTAGGAAGATAATCGAATGATGATGCTTGTCGTCCTAGGGAGTGTATTCCATAGACATGACTGACATGATCATCTCATTAGTAGGAAAGATCACATGGAATGGATCAAAAGATGAATCACAGAGAGAAGGAAGGGAGGGGGTTTCTGATTGAATAGCTTGATAAGCAGATTCGACCATACTTAAAGGCATATTGTCACCATAATGAAGACAATCCCCAGGGTTAGGTACTATCCACGGGTCATAAGACTCGGGGGTTTCATGAACAGTGGTGGAGATCATGTTAGAGATCATGTTAATAGAGGCAACAAAAGGAGGGGGAATATCGGGTGATGGGATTGGAAATGTACCCATCAAAGTTGAATATTTCAAGAGACCCACGCCGACATTCTTGTAACCAGGAGGCGTCTTCGAGATAAAGGGTACTTTTCTAGTACAGGAATCAGAATTAAAGAAGACCAGTTGGTCGACAATAACGACCTTTCCTTGGTGCGAGAAACGTAACACACAGAAAAGGGTAGACACAACTGCACGCATGGAATCAATCGAGCTACGGCCAAATAAAATGTTATAATCAAGATGTGCATCGAAGACCCCAAACTCAACATTGACCGATTTACCTTCCAACGTAATAGACAATGAAGGAAGAACATCGTAAGGTTTGAAACCTATACCATTGAAGACCTTAAGTGTATTGTGTGATTCAGTGAGGGTAGGAGAGCCAATAGCCTTCCAACAAGTAATAGACATAATGCAAGTCGAGGCTCCTTCATCAATAATGATTCTACAAATATTGTTGTTTTCAACAAAAACTTGGATCTGGAATGCTAACTGAGGAGGAAGCCTTGGAATATGATCTTCCAAGTCAAATATTATTAAATTGGTATCCGTAGGATCAATTCCACCAATGGCCTTTAACAATTCCTTCTGTTGATCAGGGCAACTTTGGAAGACTTCGAGAGCCAACATGATAGAGGGTGCTTGAAAAAGATCTTCTACAATACTATAGTTTTTGTGCAGCACATGCATGAGGATTAAAGGAAGACTTTTGATCAACGCCCTTTGGGGAAGGGTGAAGAACTGTATCAAAACCTGGTCATTTGATATGAAGAGGACCGTTTGGAGGTGAAGTTGGGGGAAGAGGTTGAACCAATGAAGGTGGTATATCATCCAGTTTTTCTTTCGACGAAGAGTAATCTTTGGCTCGATTTGCAACTGCAACTTCGCTATTTTTAGAGTCACCAGTACTCATAAGGATATAATATGAGGTAGAGGGAGAGGGTTGGTCATGAATGACCAACTGGGTCTGCTGCTGAGAAGAAAACGACTGTGACAAGACGACAGGTGTAGGAGGCTTCCCGATCCCTTGGAGGAACTTAGTAACCTCAACGCGTCGTGGAAAATCTTTCGTGTAGTGATCGTCACCACAAATAAGACAAGGGTAATGAGGTTTACATTTATCTTTCTCATCATCGGGTTGCTTTTTGGCTTTGTCAGATTGTTGATTGTTATTTTTGTCCTCCTTATTCTTACCCTTCCCTTTATTTTTATTTTTATTCTTTCTGGTAGGTGTGGATTGAACCGAATTAACTTCAGAAGTCTTAACGGTGGAAGGAGTAGAAGTAGGAGTATTTGTACATTTGAAGCAGTAGATGTGGGATTGGTGTGACTATCGTGTGCAAACTGAGTCTCAGCATGAAAGGTGATAATCACACCATCAACAACATGATAATTTGTTGGAGGTGTTGGGGTAGGATTTGTGGAAGGACGAGGAGTGTCAGGGATCAAATCGTAAAGTGTTCTTGTTTGCGAATAAATGAGATATAGATATTGAGCACGATTAATCGCCTGCTCTTCAGTGACAACACCACCCATGGAAACATCATGAGAAATAGGTCTGATGAGTGATTTGGTAAACCACTCAACCAATAGTTGGTCAGGAAGAGGAACTTTGATTAAGCATATTCTCCTCCCCCACTCATGAATGTGATCGGAAATGCTAGTGGAAGAAGACTATTTAAATGAGCTCAAAATTTTGGTTTTTGTCTCGTATCGAATTGGAAACTGGTAATGTGTCAAAAAGGCCATGGCTAGGGTGTTAAAGTCATTAAATAATCCTCGCGGTAACTCGATGTACCATTTTTTTGCCAAACCCGTGAGAGTTCGTTGGAAAAGTCGTAAACTTATGGAGTCATCCATCAATGAGTTGGATGAACACCATAGATGAAAATTCATAACATGATTATTCGGGTCTTCTCCTGCTCGACCATCAAATTTAGGAATGTCGGATGATAGTTTGGCCGGTATGAAGGGCCAATAAGGAGAATAAAAAATAGGATCATTCAAAATCCTAGACAAATATGGTAAATCCAAAGTGGCTAGAAAAGGAAATTGTCAGTTCACCTGAGGAAACTAGTAGTTATGAGGGGGAAGCCTCGTAGGTATACCAATAGGACCATAAGCAGTTTGTAGATAATTAGACATTCCAGACAGATTCGGTTGTGGAGGATTTTGAGGCAGATAGCCCATAGGGTTGGATTGATTAGGCATGTTCCCTTGGAAAGGAACATTAGATTGAAAGTTTTGACCCCAAGTGGGATTCAAAGAACCTGGATACGATTGACCAAGGTTAGGATGTACAAAAGAATTAACTAGAGGATGTTTCCCCCCAAACGGTTGTATATTTACTTGGAAAGGAAGATTCCAAGGTTGAGATTATAACACAGATACGTGTTGTCCATAAATAGGGTTATGGACTCCAAATTGAGGTTTCCCCCCAAGTTGAGGTTGTCCCCCAATCTGAGGTTGTCCCCCAAATTGAGGTTGCCCCCCAGCTTTAGGTTGACCTCCAACCGAAATCTAAAAACCAGAAGTGATAGAATGATTGGTGCCCCCAACTGGATTGGAGCCACTAGGGCCATGATGATGATATCCTCCTAAAAAAGGTGGAGGAGGAAGGTAAGGCCCTCTCAAGAGAACTTGGGCAGGTGTAGGAACAAACTGAGTCGCAACATTGTACCTATGAGGAAAACATAGTCTAGACCCTCTGGATGGATTCTAGGTAGGGATATCAATGGAAGTATTCAAAGCGTTATACCCAGGGGGAAGTGACGGATTTGGTCTAGGTGGAAGTGGTGTTCCAATAGGAGCTTGAGTGATAACCACATTTCCAGTAGAAACCGTGGTAGCCTGTGGGACCAAAATAGAATGGGCCATATGGAAAGGAAGAATTGAGTGAGAACCAATCAAAAATTGGTCTGAAATGGTGGTGACACTACTGGTAGTACCAGTAAAATGGTATAAAGCTACCATATAGGTAACAGACATCTCAGGCACTTGTGATGCCATAGGTTGATTAGGACTCTCTCCTAGGTTGTCGTAAATATCACATATTGTCAAAGGGATGAAAGTAGGATTAAAAGTTTCCCCAGTGTGGGCTGGGGTCCTGAATGATTCACTTTGGAAAAGTGGATCCTCTACTCCAGATCCTGCGTTAGGTCTAGTGGGTACTCCAGTATTCTCAAAAACAACAATTTCTCCCGATGAATTCATCCGGAGTAAATGTGTGTCTTGTCTAATACTCAATAACGGGTTTGGGGGCAGCTGGGATGCCTCTAGGGAATCTGAAACTATTATGAATCCATCCAAAGAGTGTGTGCTTCCAACCTTAGAATCTACTTCGTTATTGACCACTCCCTTAGGAGAGCCTTCGGGTGAGTTAGGACGCAAAGGGAGATAACCTTCTAGATATTTCGGGGGTAGCCCTTGCATCCTATGTGAACAGCGAAGACCGATGTTGAATGAACCCCGTAAAGAACGAAAAAAATTCCATCATCAACTAGAGAAACAAACAACACTCACTAATAAAATCTAGGAATCAAACCAAGCAAACAAATCTTCTTATTTCGAAGTCACTATTTGGTGATGAAATCCAACGTCGCAAAATCAAGACAAGAAGGGGCTGGGATAAAGCGGGTGGAAAAGTTACATTGACGACCTGCTTAATGAACTTACACCCTGGTGCAAGCTCCCACACATAATCGTGGGTATACCCTCCAAGGCACCCAAGTGAGTTCGGCCAACGTCAATTCCAGGTACCGAGAAGACTTTCCCCTCCACATTCACCTTATGTAAATACGCTAAAGAGATAGGCTACTAAAGTTACCAACTACAACAATGATACTTGAGGAAACAGTCGATAGCCCGATCCATGCACAAAGGCAGGGTATCTAGCCCAAAATCAACTTGAGAGGCTCCCACACATAATCGTGGGTATACCTTCAAGTGACCCCCAATAATACACAAAATCTCTACACCAAGACCAACAAAGCAGTGTGAGTAACTCTGCCAGTCCTAATGTGACCTCGTGATTGACCCCTGTGTTAGAAGGGCTTCCCAGGACAAAATGTAGCAATTGGATTTGAACTCTCCCTATCACAAGATACTATTGTGTGTTTTGATGCTTTGGAGAGGGTGCCTTACAACCTATTCCAAAGCGTTATCCTAGCTAATGTTGGTGAAAATAATCCCTAGAAAATAAAAGTTGCTAATAAATTTTAAATTTACGTTGTATTTTAGAGGTTGTTGTTTACCGAAAAGGGAGATGAAAATGAAACTGATGATGCTGTGACCTTGACCCAATAAAATGAAAAAATATATGAAAGTGAAAGTTTTCAATTCAATGAACTCTAATTATAGTAGGGAGGAGGTATTCTTTTGAAGTACAAAAATCTACAAATTGCAATTTCTTAATTTCGATTGAATACAATTCCAAATAATCATGAACTTCAAAATTTCCCGATTCTTCTTTTTAATAAATATTTTGAATGTAAAAACTTTCTTGTGAGGGATTACTAAAAAGAATAAGTGAATTCAGCTCTTCCTTTTCAAAACAAAATTAGAGATGTAATGACAAAAGTAAAATGTAATCCAAGAAAATCAAGACATTCTCAACACAATTCCCAAACCAAACTCGTAATATAGAAAAAAATGAAAAGGATAAGAAAGCCTTTTGTCAAATGAAAACAAAAAGTGTTTCTTAATCAAGAAGCAATCTGGAAAGTAAAATCAATCCAAAACTTCACACAAACCATAAACCCTTTTTCAAACAAGCACTCAGATCAAGATCTGGAGATTATATCCTTGTGACAAAGATCAAAAGCAAAAAACTTGCAAAATCACGAAGAAAGATTTTCAATCACTGAAAACCAATCACAAGAAAGATTTAAACTCCTGAATTAATAAAACACTAGCATCAGAAGTCCACCCCAAGAAACTAAGGAAAATCTGGGTGAAAAAATACAAATTGACTCACTCCAACAAATCCAACAGGAGACGTCGCAGGCTAGGTGTAGGACACAGTGCAACGAGCTAAGGTTGTCACAGGCTACCAACAGAGCACAGTGCGACGTCGACGCACTGGTTGGACAAGCAGAGTGTGATGGCTAAGGGTCATCACAGGCTGCCAATGTGGTACATTGCGACGATCTCTGTAAATAAGGAAAAAATGGAAGAAAGACAAAAAATCTAATTGAACTTTCAGACCCAGGGAGTCCAGATGGATCACCCACACACTTAGAGAATGAATTTTATTAGAGGAAGGCAGACTAAAGGAAAATGGGAAGCAAAAAATCAAAAGGAATTTGTGTCCCTAGTATGTTCACTAATTTTTTTATGGGATTAATCGGTAAATGCGGACATAAACAGATCTCCCTAGATCCACCTAGATCTAGAACAAAACAAAACATAATATGGTGTTTTCCCTAAGCTCTAATTATTGAGTTTACTAGTTAACAAGAGATAGATAACATATCATTTAAATGTTTCTTATTCTTGTCATCGTCGTCCTAGCTCCACTCCCATGCTCCTGTGATATTGAATCTATAAGGGAACATAATCCAACCAAAGTGAAAGTAATATAACATACTCAACACGAATCTATGTATGTGATCAAGGAATCATACAATAAAACAAGACTAGTTTTATGGAAAAGAAACATGTTGTTGTATCATATTGAAATGAAAGTGGAGATTACAACCAAAAGACTTGATGTCATAAGGTCCCCTTTCAATGGCCCTTTTCCCCAACACACACACTTGCTCCAACCTTGAATGAAGAATATCCACAATGACTTGATGAACTGAAATGAGGCTCTCAAGCATGATCCAATGCATAATTCTCCATACAATTCTTAGCCTATTCAACCTTAGTATTTTCCATGAGAGATCCCTCTTTATATAATGTGAAAGAGAGATTGTTGAGGAGATTAGGATGATCCCACCAAATAAGAGAAGCGAGTAAGATCCAAACCTTTTGGAGGCCACCTCATCTTCTAGAACATTCGTGAAACTTGTCCTTTTCTTAGCTTTTTACATCGTCACACCCTAGGTATTGTACATCCTGCAAAGACGTCACAACCCAAATTTAGAGAAGGGGGCGACAATCAGGCATTGTTGCACCCTACGTATAGTGCATCCTACGACGACCTTCCTTAATAGGGTTTTTGAGAAGAGAAAGGAAATCACTTTCCTCATGGAGAAAGACTCTTTTTATCTTTTTATGGGAACATGAACACATGTTATGAGTGGATCACTGGGGTGACCAAAATAATGTGTAACAATGGGGTGATCATGTTGAGTGAGAATGGCGTCCACCACATAGTCTGAATCATATGTCTCAATCTCAAATGGATGTTGCAGGTACGGCAATGAAAGTACCGAGGATGAGCACAAGCGTTGCTTCAAATCATCGAAGGATTGTTGTTGGGATAGGCCCCACACAAATTTTACCTTACCACCACCCCTGGTTACTTGGTTGAGGGCCCATGTGATATGATAGAATCCCAAAACAAACCTACGATTGAAATTAGCGAGGCCCAAGAAGCTTCGAAGCTCAATGAGTGTGGTTCGGGCTGGCTTTCCATGGATGACCTGGATCTTGGCTGGATCTACATGCACACCATGTTGATTAACAATATATCCTAAGTAATGGACCCTGTCCATGATGAAGGATTATTTTTCCAAGTTTGCATATATCTTGTGTTGTTGCAGGGTGTGTAGAACCTGTTGAATATGCTACAAGTGTTTCTCCCAAGTCTTTTTGTAGATGAGGATGTCATCCAGATACACCACTACAAAAGTATTGGTGAAAGGTCGCAGGATATCATCCATCATCCTCATAAAAGTTACTAGAGCATTTTTCAAACCAAAGGGCATGACTAACCATTCAAAACGACCTTCTTTTGATTTGAAGGCGGTCTTCCATACATCTGTATTTTCTATTGGGACCTGGTGGTAGCCAAAATTTAGATCAATCTTACTGAAGTATTTGGCCCCCGTGAGCTAATTAAGGAGGTCATCGATTCAGGGAATCGGGTATCGGTTCGAGACTGTGATTTTATTCAGGGCCCGATAATCAATGCAGAATCACCATGTCTCGTCTTTCTTCTGCACCAACACGATTGGGTTCCAACAAGGAGATGAGATGGGATGGATGTGCCCCTCGTGGAGCAGTTCTTGGATCTGCCTCTTGATCTTCTTGTATTCTAACAGAGAGAGACAGTAGAATGGCCCATTGGGTAGCGGTGCGTTGGGGTTAGATAAATGTGATGCTTGACCTGGAAGTGCAGAGGTACCCCGGTAGGAGAGGAGAAGATATCTGAGTATTCTTCCATGACCTTATCCACTTTCTTCTGTTGTGTGGAGAGATTGGCCCGGAGGCCCTGGATGTGGCTGCAATCTTTCGCTCACAAATTTCCTGGTCTGAGAGATGACCTTCCTGCATTGCTTGGCAGAGATCAAGGAAATAGCACTAGGTGGGACTGCTTCGGGTATCCTGTACAATTTCCTGTTCAAAGTAATGATAATACTACGAGGCCTAGACTCATATACAACATGGCGTTTCCATAAATAAGGTTGGCCCAAAATAACATTACAAACTTCGAGAGGAGAAACATCACACAATACCTCGTCGTTGAAGGGGTTGATGTCCTACGACAGTCGACACTGTTGGCTGACGTGAAGATCACTTCCTTGGTGGAGCCATCCAATGGTGTAGGGTTGTGGGTGTGGAGTTGTCGGCAGGGTTAGTTGCTTGATGACATATACTGAGATGAGGTTCTTCTGGCTACCGCTATCATTGATGAAGTGCAGAGAAGTTCCTTTTACCCACATCTGTGAATGGAAAAGGAGCTCACCTTCTTCTGGTTCGTCTGGTTCACCAAGCTGGAGCTTGGTGATAGAAACAGTGGCATAGGGTTCCATGTCAATGATCTGTCTTCCCCTTTCTATTTATTACTCAGAGTCATAACTCATAATTGATTTAGAGGCTTTCACTTTGGCCACCAACAACTACTTTGAGTAGAAATCAATAGTGTTATGTCAGGGGATCTGATGGAAGTCACACCACTTCCCAGTATATTTATTTTTCTTTCTGGTGTCCTTCTTTTCTTGTGGCTTGGACTGGTTTTCTTGATACTATCCATCTTTTATCTGTCCTTTGTTCTATGGGTTGGGGCTACCCTTTCCTGGATTTTTATTTCAGGGGTTCCTAGGCCCAAATTTTCTCATCTTTTGTTTGAGCTTCTGCTCGATTTTGATGGCATATCGATAGGTCGTGCCTAAGGACGAGATGTCCAGAAATTCCATTTCAGTCTAGATGTATCTATGCAGAACACCGTGATACTTGAGCACCAGATGTCACTCCAAATCTTTGATACCCAACTTGGTGCACAAGGTATGGCATATATTTGTGAACTCTTGCACTGCTTGGTCTCTTTCTTGCCGCAGTGTGGTCCATTTTGTATACAAGTCATAACTTACAACAGGGTAGTATTTTTCCTTAATAGAATCCATGAAGGATTCCTAGGTGGTTGCGAATATAAATAATGATGGTTCCTCTATTTCCTTTTTCTCACAAAAATTTTCCAACCAATCTTTGACATGGGGAACGACTTTGAGGAGCGCAAGAGTAATATTTTCTCTATTCGAAAAGTTATGGACAAAAAAATACCCTTCTAGTAGATTCAACCATTTGTATACAGCATCTGCATCTATCCGACCTTCAAATATAGGAATATCGAAGTTGATTTGTACCTGGAATGGAGTGGTCCCTCTTCTCGAAGAAGATGCATCGCCTGTCAGTAGTTGCCAAAGGATTTGCGCAAAACTATCCATCATCTCATTCCTCTGTTGTGTGAGGGCTTCCTTAAGAAACATTTTGAAAGGATCTCCTATTATTTCATCTTTCTTTTCTTCCACCATGAGAGGTCGCTTGGGTGTGCGAGAGATTTTTTCCTCAAGAGAAAAAAGCTTGAGACCCAATTCTTTGTACCCTGACCTCGTTGGGGACATGCATTAAGAACGATAAGGATCAGACCGCTTTGATACCACTCATCTGTATTTTATGAGAAGAACGAAATGAATATAGATTATTAAAATATGTTTAACACAGAATAACAGAGATACAGTAAAATTGGTTTCTATTCAATAAGGAAATAAGTTGAAACCGTAAAATGCAATGGAAAACAAGCTTGCTGGAATGGTGGCAACCTATCTCTGAGAAGAGATGTGACGGTTTCACTCATTCACAAGAAGATGATTACAATGAGGCTCTAAAGGAATTTTTACAAAAATCATGAATGTCAAAACCCTAGACACCCAAAAACATAACCCTAGGAGATGAAGCACCAAAATTCATGTGGGCCCCGTTGGGGTGAGCTAGTACATCAGCTTCCCAGGGTCGTAACTTTTGCATACAATCTTCGTTTTAGGCGCACGATAGCCCATTGAAAAGGTATATCCAAGGAATACACATGTTGTCGTTAGACTCTGACTTTCTCTCTAGTCTGATTGTGGTGAGTCCTAAAAACGTTGTTTAGGGCCTCAAAACGGCCCCGGAAGTCAGGGACCCAAAAACTAGAAAAAAATTGTCAAACTGGAAAACTTCCAAAATGAACCAGTTGGAATCGGTGGGAGTATACTGACATCCATCTAGATCATTTTATCACAAGAAAGAACTCAAAACTATGCAACTTTCAATTTCAGGGATCCATATGATGTCAAACAACCAAGAAAATGTGTTTGAAAACCAAAATGTACATGAAAATCTTGCTCTTTTTCCAAGCATATACCAAAACATGTTTCCTAAACAATGCAACCAAAATTGTTTGTTTGATAATGTATGCAAGGAGATATGCAAAAATTTTCACTTCTTAACTTTCAAGAGAAATGAAAGAGATCTATGTTCGACACAAAGAAATATGAGGAAAAAAAGCAATAAAAAAAAGTGCACTCAAAAATATGAGAACTGAAACAAAACAAGTGTGAGACAACTTGTTCAATCAAGGACTCAAAGATGCAAAGGAGAATGAAGACAAACATTCATGAAAAATCCTCAGAACATGAGCAACAAAAATGAGATTGTGGTAGACGAGAGATTCCTATGTTTCAATGAAGGCGAAAGGGATCACAACCAATCAACCAATTCAAACTAAAAATAAGGAAAGTAAAAGAGTGATAATGTCAAGTTCTCATTCAAACATAGTCAGAAACAAACTAGGAGTTTATGGGCTAAAAGACTAGGTAATCTTAAGGCACATAAGCACACTGAAAAGAGGATGAAAAATAAAACCTCTTGATAATAGATATGATAGCACTCATATAATCATTTGGAATTGATCACAAATACTCAATGAATAACCTCAAACAGTCACAGGGAAATGGAGAAAAATCTGAGAGAAAGTAGAAAACGGGGTTAAAAAACTGAACTGTTTCAGGAGGATGCTCCCCCTGAAAGGTAGACAGGGTGTCCAAGGGGTGATGGACACTCCCTAATGGTCTAGAAAGAGGTGTCCAGGATGTTCTATGGTATTTAGATAGGTGGTGAAAAAAGGGTAATGGGCGCTCTAGTAAGGTCTTGTAGGCTCAAATTTGACAAAATTTCTTAGAAAAAGTCAGGTTTTTGATGAACATAATGGTGCCAAAGAAAAATAAACAAAGTGTAGAAAAATTCAAAGGATTCAAAAGGCTAGAAACCTAATAATAACTAGATGGTTATCCCTAGTGGAGTCACCAGTTTACTGTGGTGAGAATTATCCCCCTGCAAACAGGTTGAGTTCCCCTCACTTGGGTTTCCTACAAGTGAGGCAACCTCTAACAAATGGACACTAACATCCTCCTAACAAACCATTATATTTTCTTGTGGGAGGGTTGAGAGAGAAGGATAAGAGGTGTGTGCACATGTTTTCTGACGATTGTCCTCTTCGCTCCAACAATTGATCTCCAATCCACGCAGATCCTTTGCAAAGTCGATCTTGCAAGAACAAAGAAACCTCCTACTACTACTATCTATGAATAGGTAATAGAAATCCTACCAATTGATAACTTGCACCAAATGATCAAATAGATGAGAAATGAAAAAGAAATTCTAAGAGAAATAGACCAAGTTCTTATATTCAATGAAAAGAAAGAAGTTTACAGCCTAATGATGCTACAATCCTCCAAGCTTCCTTATTCAACCCTTGAACATGAATCCAACTCAACTTCTTCACAAAGGTTTTCCTCTCTTTCACAAGATCATAGTTTTGATGTATTATTCCCTTCCATCCCCCTCTCACTCTGAAATGGCTTGGTTATATATATTCATAGGAGCTCAACCACTTAGGATAAATTAGGGACTTGGTTGAGAAAATAATGGATCTTGGTAAGGGATGAGTTATCTTCATAACAAGTTTATTCCCATCATAGCATAGAATCCAAGTTCGAACTAATATGGTGAAAAAACCAAGAAAACAACCCAAGAAGATCCTATATTCTTCTCGAAATCTTCCCCTAGAATCATTCACTTTGACCTTATCTATATCGTCGCTCCTCTAGAAGGGAAGATAGAGTGGCCTGGTCACTCTCTTAGCATTGTGTCAAGGGGATGGTCTCTCCCCCATAGTGAAAATGGGAGTGAACATGGTCAAATGAAGCTATGTCTGAGTGAAAAAGGACAAATTTTCAGGGTTTAAAGGTGTCTTCTTCTTCTTGATGCTCAAGGGGATGTAATGGATCATTCATGCATGGTGTTGAGGTGATGACACTAGGAAAAGTGTGACAAATAAGGTACAACACTTATCATAATGGACCATGACATTTGTGATACTAACTCCACTGAGCAGAGTGAAGTGCAACACTTGTGACACTTAGAAAAGCAAAGTGTGACACTTACGCCACTTAGAAAAGGGTGAAAAAATGGTGTATAAAAGTATCCAACCATGGTGTTTTCCAGTTCTTTAGGAAAATACTCTAGCTACAGGGTTTATATATATCAATCCAACAAGATGGTATGTCAATGCACCATGTAACAATGACAATCTGATAAGCGACTATCGAACACATCCATCAAAGTGATGATTACCCATACCTTTACAATATTTTCAGCGACTGTTACATTGGATGACTTATTAGCAACTTAAACAACAAAAAATCTACACACAAATGGTTTCTGTTGACCTTGAACCTTGCACACAACTGGATTCGGATGACCATGAACCTCTCACATAACTAGTTTTGACTCGTCATGAACCTTGCACATAGATGGTTTTGGACGACCACAAACCTCACACAAATGGTTTCAGTTGACCACGAACCTCCATGATGGGAAAATCAATGCACACACTTTGTTGAGTGTTGTTCACTATGCGATTCATCCTCAAATCGTCTTCTTCTTCTTGTACCTACAAAAAAATGATCATTAATGTCCATATAAAAATAAATCCATCTATCGAGATACATGGGTGCCATTCGTTGTACTCACTAGTTCTCTAGTAATCCTTTTCACCTACATGATTCATCAACACATTAACTTTAAACTTGGTCTCAATCTTCTCACATTCTGAGATTAGTTCAACTCACATTCCCCCCTTAATCAAATATTCAATTTCTCATACTCACCATCAATCTTAGATACAAGTACACCTACCACCCTTGTACCTACCTTGTGGTTCATTCCACAACTTCGTGCTACATCCACTCTATGCATAAGAGGGATACATGCTACATTATTACATACTAATCCATGTAGGCCTAACTCAACAGGTATTATTAAACACCTGGGGAAATCTACTTGCTTATGGAAAAGATTTACATATTGGACCAAAAACGTTTGGGCTATCAGGTACAACTGATCATGCATCCCTTGCAACACAATTACAACATTTCATCTTAGGGACAATAAACATTCCAAATGCTTTACTAAATTCTCAAAAAATTACAAACCCATGCCCATTATAAACAGACCAAAGCCTCTCGCTCATCCGCATGTTCCCATTCTACTTGGAATTCTACTTGGCACTCCCCTTGAGCAAAGCAAAATGATATATTGCATTTCAAAATTATAGAAACTACATTATCTCTCATGGGTGACCTTGTTGAAGAGAACCCACAATTGTGCACTTTCACAGACACACATACCATATCATCAACAACTTATATTTGTGTATCTACAATGCATATACTGGACAACTTATCAATTAGGTGACTTACAGAAAAAAATGTTGAATCTCTTCCATTCTCTTTGGCCTACTATTCTCGCAAATTGCATGTAATAGCACACTGGCGTTGCTCTCATTCTTTTTTGAAATCTCCAATTTGCATAATCCCTCCTCTCTCTTTTTTTCATGCAACAACAACAACATAACTTGCCTTCGTGGAAGAGTTACTAGCATTGAATACATGGCCTCTCCCCATCCAAAATATCCAGTCATCCCAACTCCCTTAGTAGAGTGATGAGCCACAACATTAGCTCCTCCTCCATATCTATCATAGCAAGGATTTTGGGATGCCTTGACAAGCCCATCTCCCTTGCAGCTGGTGTATCGAGGAGATATCATAATTTCAATTCAACTTTACCAAATTTATTAACAAATATTTATTAAAAAACCATATTCCATTAAAAATGGATCCAATCTCCATTAAAAGTGGATCCACAATCCATTAAAAGTGAATTTCGTTATTTTAAAATATGTCGATTTGTTATATGATATATGGTTATAAACTATATATGTTATATGGTTGTTAAAAAATATATTTCATACCCATTTAAAAAAATGGTCAAAGCCATTAAAAGTGGGGAACCATATCATATGGATGGATTATGTCATATGGTTACGGATTTTAACCATATGTGTGTGTGTGTGTGTGTGGTTCACCAAAAATTAGTTGTTCATATATTATATATGAGATTTTTAAAGACCATATGATTATTATTTATGGTTTTTGTTGCATAGGCCACATATTATTGGCAGAAAACCATATATGGTCGTTGAGATATATTGTTATGGTTAACCAATTAATTGGTTTGGTTGGACCATATATGTATTAAAGTTGATATTTGGTATGTTTTATTCCCCAAATTAAATGGGACCAGATCCCATTAAATGTGGGTGAAGGAAGACTTGAAGTATCGACCCTTTGGTATATAACCAAGGGGGATTTTACCATAGAGGGGAGGAAATTCGCATGCCCAAGAGGCTTGTTGGTAATGAGGGAAGCCCAAAAGATAACATAGCCATGTGTATAGCCATTTTTTATCAGAATTATGAGGAGGACACAATGGTGTAGACAGGAATTGGATCTAAGCAACAAATTGAGAGTCATTTCCAGAAGTTAGAAATGTTCATGCAATTTTTCCAATTTTGTTGATTTAATGAAAATGCCACTCCATGGGAAGTGAACCCAAAGACGTAGCCAATGTGTTTGGTGAAATCCGTTATCAAGTTTTGGTGTATTTGTGTAATTATTTTCTCTTTGATCTCCTCTTTACTTTTCACAATTTATTTATGTGAATGGGTTATGCAAGTTAATTTCATAAGTAAAGATTATAGTTAAAGTGAAGCTAACAACATAACAATCCAAGATGCACTATCAATTTAAAGATCTTGTTAACTGAGAAAAGATTTGTTATCAATGAAGGATTAATGATTAAATTGGTAAATAAAGACTTCTTAGATCATTTCTCTAATGATTATAAAATGTTTGTAAACAGTATTTCAGGTAGAGAAACAGTGTCGTCATTTGAGAAGTTGTATGACATTTTCCTATATGAGAATATGTGAAAGAAGGTGAAGAATAAAAAAGATTCAGAGGATGTTTCTTTGTGGTCGATGATAAAGAAATCCAGAAAGAAGTGGGAAAAAAAGAGAGGAGGAAATACCCCTCGACAACCATTCAATGGGGGTAAGTCTTCTTCATCCAAAAGAAACCTTTTAAAGGTCAAATGATTCAACTGTAACCGAAAGGGTCACTTTGCGAGAGATTGTCCCAAAAGGATTTTTGAGGGTGAAAAGGGATATGATCAACATCATGGTAAGGATTGGTCCAAGTCTCACCAAGGTAACTATGTTGATGGTAATTATGTTGATGGAACTGATGAGTTCTTAAAACAGTTTGAAAAATTCTCATTATTATCTATTCTTTCCGCTAATGATTCTCGCAAAGATGTGTGGTATATTGACTCCAGTGAAAGCAGACATATGACACCTCATACAGAGATATTTTCAAATCTTCAATATAGATCAGGATAATCTGTGTTCTTGGGTGATGACCAAGCCCGTGATGTAAAAGGAATCGTCACAATTCCTATTCGAATTCCAAGCAAAATTATTGCACTAATTACAAATGTTTTATTTGCTCCTTCTCTTAAAAATAATTTGTTTTCAGTAAGTGTTGTTATTGAGCAAGATATGGTTGTTAAGTTTGGAAAAAGCAGTTGTACAATCATTAATCTTAAGGATAATAAAGTGATTTGAAATGGAGTCGGAGATGGTGGTCTCTACAAATTAATTGTAGGTATTGTTAAACATAAAGCATTGGTTCATGATGATATATCACTGGTAGAGCTGTGACACAGGAGGTTTGGTTATATGAACCTTGACAATCTCAAGAAAGTCCAGAAGATGGTAAGAGGTATGCCACAATTTATTGTTACCAGAGGAGTTGTGTGTGATGTGTGTGCCATGGGAAAGAATAATAGAGATCCCTTCTTCACAAATGAGGAGAAAATTGTGAGGAAACCATTATACCTTATTCACTCT
>JZKD02S1801433.1:430139-440959 GCA_000966675.3 Picea glauca
CAACCTCTTCTGGTTTGTACTCTTGGAAGGAACTCGCTAAGGACAAGATCACTAGCCTTTCTAAGCAAGCACTAGTTGGAATATTTTACTATCTGAAGATGCAGAATACACGCCTTGATCAGTGGGTTCAGAATTGCTAGAAACCTATCCTTGGTTACTATCCAAGGATTAGCCACCTCTCTAACCACTGACTCATTTTCCACTTCCTGTCTGAAGCAGATCTTCAGCTAATCCTCTCGACACCCTGGATTATAGATAGAGGAGTTCTCATGCTCAAGCGTTGGACACCAGGTTTCCATCCCTTCAAAAGTTCCTTCAACAAAAGGTGGCTATGGATGATTCTACCATATTTTCCGGTCGAACTGTGGACTTTACCTATTCTGGAGATGGTAGCTAACACTGCAGGGAAGTTTATTCATTTCGACCATCGCTCTCTCAACTGGTCAAATAAAAGGGAAGCATGGGTCTTAGTCAAATTTGACCTTGATCTCGACCTTCCAGACTCCATCGAGATCAAAGTGGGCGAACACTCCTTCTCCCAGAATATTGATTATTGGAGAGAACCTTTTAGATGTCAACTCTGCTAGCAGTCAGGGCACTTGAGATGCAATTTTTCATCTTCCAAAAACACTCCAACCAGTTCCCCTCTGAGTCTGGCTGAACCAACCCCTCCTTTGTCCCTGGTATAGGACTCCTTCTTTGTAAAGATGTGGGACCTCTTCTCGACCTTCTTTCTCAAGCTCTCGGGTGATGAGATCTTGCACTTAAAAGAAAATGAAGTCTAGGTTCTGGAAATTTTTGAAGACTTTTGGAATTTTCTCATGAATAAATTGGACTCCTCCTCCCCCCTCCCTAAGCCCCACCTAAGTTTTTTTCCACTGCTTCTCCCGCTTGGCCCTCAGAAATTCCACCTAAAGATGATACTCCTCCTGCTTCTTGTCCTAATTATGGCCACTCACCTGTACCCTCCACCCCTTCCTCTCAGACCCTCCTCATGACTGACCCACCCTCTCAGCCCCTTCCTCTGACTGCTCCTACCCTTAACCCTCCTGAGCCCTCTATCAAGCCCCCTTCTCCCTCCACCCTCTCAATCATTCCACTTTCCCCTGTCCCCCTCATGGTCTCACATTCTCCCCCCTTTCTTCCTCGTGATCGCTCCAATGTCACTCTCAGAAAAAATAGATCCAGACCCCCCAAAAATCCCCCAGGCACAGTAGAAGGTGGACTTGTTGGCTTCACTTCTTTAGCGACCCCCCTGATAAGAGATGATCCCACTGTTATTGCTTCCATTTTTCCTACTTCTATGGCACTTAGAGAACCCTTGTCATTCAATTCTACCTCTTAATGATCCTTTTATCTCTAAATCTCTGTGGGTTTGGAAGCCCTGCAAATCTAGCTTCCCTCAAAAGATTATTCACCAAGATCAAACCAGATATTGTCTTTCTCCAAGAAACCCTGGTCAGCAGTGATAAGGTGAAAGATCTCTTCTTGCAGTGCCTACCACACTGGTCTACTATTGCATTATACTCTCTAGGCCACTTTGGAGGCTTGCTTACTAGATGGAACCCTGATGTTGCAGATTTTCAAGTCTTTGGTATCTCTGCAGGGATCTTCGTTGAAGTTAAGTTTAAATTCTCAAATTCCTCTTTCAAACTCTTAAACTGTTATGCTCCCTATAGAGACCGAGAGCCCTTATGGAAAACACTCTTTGACTCTGGCATCCTCCATGAGGACAACCTCATTTTAGGCAGTGATCTCAACTTCACCCTCACCGCCAGTGAAGTGTGGGGTGCTTCTGCGAGGATTGATCCAAAGGTTGACTTTTTTGACTCTGTTCTTCATAGATCGGGGCTTATTGATCTCCAGCCTTTAGTCCTCTCTCCCACTTGGCGTAACAACAGATCCAGGGCCAATGGTATCGCCAAAAGACTTGACATGTTCCTTTTAGCCTCCAAGATGATAAGTGGCCGTCTCCATTTCAGGTCTTGGGTTGAACCTTCAATGATTTCTGATCACTACCTGATTTGTTTACAAATTGATGGCCCCCCACGGCTTTCGACAGCTCCATTGAAGTTTAATTGTTCATGGATTGAAGATCATGGGTTCATCTCTCTTTTCCACAATACTTGGGCGGATTTACAAGAATGGGCGAACTCTTTGACAATCCTCCTGCTAATCGAAAAACTTAAACACTTGAAGCAGGTTGTTATTAAATGGAAATATATTAAGCAAAAGGTTATGAAGGTCGATCTGGTACTCATGGAAGAACAAATTTCATCCCTCTTTAACATCAATCTGTCTCATATCTTTGCAGTAGATGATCTAAACACCCTCCAGGAATTAACACGTAAGAAGAATGAAATTTTATCTCATGAAGAAGCCACCTAGAGACTCTATAGTCGGGTGACCTGGATTGATAAAGGAGATAAGAATACAAGCTTTTTCCACAAATTTGAAACACAGAGGTGTAGCCACAATTCTATCTAGGACCAGACTGATGCTGCAGGAAACTCAGTCACGACCGATTCAGAGTTACATTTCCTAGCATTTAATCATTTTATAACTCAATATAAAGCCATTGAGTCTGAAAACATAGATGTTCAGTTTGATGTATTACAGACGGTCCCTCGCTTCTTCAAGGAGTCTGACAATCTGAATATTGGTAAACCTGTCAGTCTCTCTGAGCTAAAAGACACTATTGAAATTATTCCCAAGGACAAAAGTCCTAGTCCAGACGGATGGACTCAGGAACTTTTCCAACACTTCTTTGAGATCATGGGAATGGATTTGCTAAGAGATGTAGAAGAATCACGTCTCACAGGAATTATACCTGGAGCAGTTAATGCAATATTCTTCACGTTAATTCCTAAAATCAGTAAGCCTATCAACTTCAATGACTTCAGACCCATTGCGTTATACAACTTCACGTACAAAGTCATCTCCAAGACTATTGCCAATTGAATTAAAGATACTCTATCCAAGTGTATCTCCACTGAACAATTTGGCTTCTTGAAGGAAAGATTGATTTTTGATGCAGTGGGCATCACCCAAGAATGTCTTCATTCAGCCAAGGTTAAAAAATTGAACTCAGTCATCCTAAAACTTGATTTAAAAAGAGCTTATGACAATGTCAGTTGGAAATTCCTTCATTTGTTACTGGATCAAATTGGACTTGACAGGATTGTCATTAATTGGATTATGAGCTGCATTACATCGGTCAGCACGGCAGTCCTGGTGAATGGAATTCCCACAGACTTCTTCTGCTGCCACTGGGGTCTCTGTCAAGGTTGTCCTTTGTCACCCTTGATTTTCTTACTTGTAATTGAAGTACTCAGCATAATGTTGACTCAAGCAGTGGATAGGGGATCCTTTCAAGGGCTCAAAGTATCTTTCGACGTCTTTATCTCTCACTTACTGTTTGTTGATGATGTCCTCATCCTGGGCTCCGAGAACATTGATTATTGGAAAACTCTTAAAGTAATCCTATCAAATTTCTATGAGGCTATAGGACTGTTTATCAACCTTCAAAAATCTGTTTTTATTGCCCATAATATTGAACCAAATCTAAGGAGCTTCCTTCTTTCAGAATTCAAAATTCATATTGACAGTCTTGACCAAGGGTTGAAGTACCTTGGCTTCTCTCTAAAACCTAATAGTTATAGAGTTAGTGACTGGTAGTGGCTCATCAAAAAGATTGAAAATAAGATTGGGAATTGGACTTTTCGATGGTTGTCCTTGGGCGACAGACTCACTCTGGCAACTTCAGTCTTACAAAGCATTCCAGTTTATTGGCTTAGCCTGGAAAAAGCTCCAATTTCCATTCTCCAACGCATTCAGCATTTGATAAGTAGATTTATCTGGAAAGAGGGAAAAAAAACCACTGGATTTCACCTTGTAAAATGGCAAAGTCTAGAAAAAGATAAAGAGTATGGAGGATGGGGCATTAAACACCTGAAATGGTTTTCTCTCTCCCTTGCAGTGAAATCCTATTGGAGAGGTCTCTTTGAAAATAATCTATGGAACAGGGTTCTCGCAAAGAAATATCTAAAAGGTATAGACATCACCTCCTGGTTGCGTAGGGACATCCACAAGACTCAAAATTCTTCCATCATTTGGCAGAATCTAATGTTCTCACTGTCGATTATCAAACACTGGTTGGCTTGGGAATTTGGGACAGGGTAGCGTATTATTCTTGGGCGCAACCCATTCATTGGTTGCTTGGATTGCTATCAGCTCTCAAAAACTCTTCTTCAAAAATTAAACATCCAATTCATACATTTGTTAGCACATGCTACAGTGAGTGACTTAACGGAAGCACATCAACAATGGATGGACGCTAGATAGTTGGGAGTAAGTACTGAACTCATCTTGGAATGGGACGCATTCACTCAAAATATCAGAAACAGTGGCATCCAATTGAGAAAGGAAAAGGACAAACTTTCATGGTCTTGGAATTGGTCAACTGGTAAGGTCACGGCCAGCTCAGCATATCAGTGCATCCTTTACACACATAAAATTACCGTTGAAAATTGGTGGCATAAAGCGATTTGGATAGTGAAGGTAATGAAAAAAATCATTTGTTTCATGTGGCTATGCATAGAGGATCGCTTAATCATTGGTATTAACTATCAAAAGAGAGGTGGAATTGGTCCATCAGTTTGTACTTTGTGTCTAAAAGAAGAAGAGTCCGCCACACACCTATTTGTGAATTTCCAGACCACACAATTGATCTGGAACAATATCCTCACTTCTTTGGGGATTGACAGTGAGTGGTAGAGGGCCACCATTGAAGAAAATTTAAAATATTGGTTCCTCAAACTTCCAAACCTAAAACACATACCTTTTCTGATTATGTGGGAGATTTGGAAATATAGAAACAAAATTTTGTTTGAAAATTGGACCATGAATGTTCCCAGGATTTACAGGAAAATTCTTCTTTCCATCAAAGAACATCCACTTAAAGAGGAAGCAGATAAAACTGAAGTACTACTAAACCCAATCTACTTCAATGAAAACCCTATTGGTTTCTTTGATGGTGCAACAACAACAAACTAGTGTGATATTGGTATTTACTTAAAAATCACACCTGGACAAAACATCCGAGCACATTTTGATGGAGGAACAGGAAACAATATGAAAGATGAAATGATGGGATTATGGGGACTCTTACTACTTGCCACACACTTATCTTTTAAAAAATTAATGGTGGCAGGTGATTCAAAGGTCACCATTGATTGGATTAGTGACAAAGCCAATCTAGATCTTAACTATCTCAGCCATTGGAAGGAAAAGATTATTTCACTAAAGAAAGGTTTTAAACCATAAACTTCATGCACATACACAGACAGTTTAATAAAACTGTGGACAACTTATCTAAGAAAGCTCTCAATGATAAACTAGGGTGGCTTTTTTTCAAAGAGCATGTCAATGGAACTATAACTAGATCTGGGGAACTACATATTCTATAAGGTGGCATCAACCAGAATTGCTATTGGGTTATAAAGTGCGATATATAAATTAAGTGACCTTAGGATTCATGTGTAGAAGAAAATGTTTATTCCATTCATGGAAGAAATGTCTATTGTAATCTGAAAGTTTCATTTGATTCTAATAAGAATAACAGTGAAGTTGTTTTTTTCGTGTGAAAAAAAAAAAGAAGAAATACATTATTACATTAATCATTAAAGAATTAGTTAAATAATAACTACATTTATAAATTATGAAAAAAATTAATAAAGTATTAAAATATTATTAATTTAATAGATTAATAAAGCATCCATACATTAAAAATAATATTAATCAATACATTAATAAAGAATCCATATATTAAACTTTCCAAAAATAGAATTAAAAAATTAAAATACAACGACTTTATAAAAGTGGTTGATATGTAATGTCCCCACTTTAGGACATCATTACATTGCAGAGGTTTATGATGACCAGAGTAGCCAGATGGATGTTATAGCGAGAACAGGGATTATTGAGAGGCATTTGGGGTCCAACTTGTATCGTTCATACCATTTCATCATTGCGATCCATTCCGCACAGGTTGGCTTTGGTTTCGTTGCATTCCGACGATTTCCATGATTTTGAGTATTTTGAGCTATAAGTTAATTAAATTCATTGAAGAGGTCATTTTGGGCACATTACTTGGAGGAACCTATCAGTGTAATAGCTCATTGGAATCGGGAGGAGAAACACTACAGGATGGGATGGTGAGAAGTGACTTTCAGTGGCTAGGGAAGCCACAAGGAGAGATAACGTGCTTTTCAGAGGTAAAAAGGTTAATTAATTAATTAAAGTCATTTAATTAATTAATTAAATATTGATAAAATGAAAGTCACTTTGGAGGGACAATGTGATCAGGAAGTATAAAGGAAAGGCAAGGGCCTCTATTCATGCATTCATGTATGTTTATCATTTCGATATCTGGCTTCTAGCTAGAGAGCCCATACCTTGGGGGTTTTGAGGGTTTTGACTTAACAAACCCTAGAGGACGATTCAGTGGTGAAAGATTCCACCTAGCTTGTCCCAAGCTTGGTATTGAGGATGTAATACTCCCCCACACCATTCTAGTTCTAGATCTACTCAGTTTCATGAGGATTCTACATCAATTACATGTGCAGAGAGAGAGAGGGCGCACCAGTTGTGGGTTTCCAGCAAGAAGGGCGTACCATCCATTGAGGAAGGATTCAATCTAGCCGAGGAGAAGAGATTTTGGGAATTCTAGGTACTGAGTTTTCCTTGCAGGTGCCATAGCGCGATTATTAGATTCTTCCGGAGGAAATCCTATGGAGGATTTATTTGCATTGAGAGTGGGACGATTTCCCTAAGAGGAGGGCGCATCATTCTTTGAACGATGGCTAGATCTAAGGGTCTAGTGGGTATTTTTCCTAGTTGAGAACTAGGGTTCTCATTGTTGTGCCCCGATCTATCATTCTAGTGGATTGGTGGAGCTATTGGAGTTCTCTAGGAGAGAGGTCGAATTGTCTAGGGTTTTAGGTATCCAGGGGGTTGCACCATTCCTTGGAGGAGAGTCAAATCCATAGGGTTTGAGAGGGATATTGGAGATTTGGGCACCTGGGTTGTTCTTGCCTTCACCCGATCTACTGTTTGGCATATTTATCGAGGTGATTGGACATCTTTGACAACAGGGCCGAATTGTTGAGGCTACTCAGTGATCCAGCAGGGCGTGGCATCTTCCAGCTTGGGGGTTGACACTTCATACAGTCCAGATCATTCTTGTATTGGTATTCATGGTGTATTCATCCTTTGGAGGCTTAGAGTATCATCTTGGAGCATTTTGTAGCAGCTCCTATTATGTTATTGGATCCATATGTTGAGCATTCCAGATCGACATCTTCATTGTATCAGGTTCTTCTATTTATGAATAAAATCAAATCTGAAGTGTTTTGGCTTGTCTATCATATTGTTGATCTTGCATATGGTTGAGGTATGTTCCATTACGGTATCTTCTTGTTTATTTCTGAAACACACATATAATTCATCAACATAAAACCTAAGGCCGAAATCAAGAGGCCAACATGCAAGCAAACACATACAAACAAGTAAATCAGCAAAGTGTTTGACGAAGTTCCACAACCAGTAAAAGTTTAAAAAGACACCCAAAACCTTGATGTTCCTTGCATATTGGCTTGGGAACGATACAATGGTATCATAGCCTAGATTCCTGCCAGCTTGAGGGATCTTCCATATGGCAAGATGGAGTCTAGATATTTTATAGGAAATATTGTTGATTATGAGAGGGAATATAAAACCCTCAATAAGCTTTACGGTATCAGAGGGATGATAACATTCCATCGGTTTGTATCCTATAAAAAACCTAGTTGGTGCGAAGAGAAGGTTACACATTGAATTGATGTAGTAGAGGAAAAGAGAGTCAGAGAAGCTAGACGGAGGGAAGAACAAAGAAACCCTAGACCCATTAGGAGCAGAAAACGTTGCTACAGTTGCAAAGTGGCTTGAGAACCAGATCACAGATGCAGGGGTAGAGGTAAGAAACATATTATTGAGTTACACTATGACAGTGATGATGAGGTGTGTGAGGACACAAAGCTAGAGTTAGATTCTTATTTGGAGCAGTGCGATGATGCTAGTGACTCTTGCACAGAGGCTAGTGATAGTGACTCTTGCACAAAGGCTGATGATTCTAGCACGCTTGAGGAGGATAGTGACCCTTGTGTAGTGGATAGATAGTCGGATGGACAGGATGATAGTACTTATGCTTCAGCAGTCATATCACATACTGTTGATGACTGTACACCTTAGTAGAGTGGTGACACTAGTGAGGACTCACACGTGTTAGCACCTAGAGATGACGAGCTCCCTATGGTGGTCGTGACAAATCTGCCATCTTTCCAGACATCCATGATAGCCACGACATATGAGGATAGCAGTGGCATGTTAAATATGATGGAGGAGCCATGCAGGAGAGAAACACACCAGAGACACATGGATCCATAGATCCAAGAGGAGATACAAGACGTGCAGACAATTGACCTTACACATACAGATCAACATGAGGAGATTGAGTCACAGCTTTTGGAGATTCCATTAGTTGAGAAGATTGTGGAGATTGACAGGTTGATGGGGCACTTACATCCAGGATCGGCCTGCATTGATGATGATGCACTCTTTATTAGTTAGGATGACCATAGCATGGGTCTCGGCACATCTGTATGGGATCCAGGTGCAGATGATAGTAGCAGGGTGAGTGCATAGGAGGATACAACTGCTCACACCAGATACAATATGATTCAAAGAGAGCTAACAATTGGGGATGTTATGCAGTTTCATTTAGGAGGACTCAGTAGCACAATAGACATGGATCAGTTCATTGTTTCATCTTTTGCAGAGAGTGTTGTTAGGTATTCCGGGGCTGACACTAGTAGTGAGGGATATGAGGTGGCACCTCAGCATGACTATGATACAGAGTCACACTACTTGAAGGGACAGTTGAGAGTCAATGAGGATATGATCATGGCATCCACCAGATGCATTGATGACATGCATGCATTGATGGAAGATCATTGCTGGAGGGCATCAGTGGCACATGGTAGTTTAGATGAGGGATTTGCCATGGATGGATTTCATACTCTCAGGGAGAGAGTGTCTATGATGAGGACTGACTACCAGCAGTTGTTGACAGACAAGGACTACCTATTGAGGATTGGAAAGATGTGTCACAGGGCCCTGAGGGAGCAGGAGTTGGAGATGGACCGACTCACTCAAGAGTTGGAGAGCACTCGAGGACTCTTGAGAGGCACACAGACGGCCCTTCAAGAGTTAGAGTCTAGATCAGAGGAGCCTCCTAAAGAGATTTGTTAGAGATCCACTTCATCTATCTTTGTGGATACTCAGATATGTCAGGCAGTCACATTGCCAGAGGATGTTGGTGATCTAGCAAAGGAGCACCAGTTGATGGAGGACACTTCCATCTTCGTTCCGAGAGTGGTTGACCTCCATGTAGAGGTTGATCCAGCAATACACCCAGGATCTATGATGCAGCAAGAGTCTATGAGAGATCACATGAGTATGTCAGAGCATACAGTGATGAGTGATAGCTCACAGAGACATGTTGAGATGTACGGTGAGATTCAGAGGGGTATACTGCCTTGCATGGAGGAGGCACACTTAGGAGAGCATGTAGATGTCACTCCTTTGCAGTAGCACATAGTTATGAGAGAGAACCTTCACCATATCAACAGTTTCATGAGAGATGAGGGATGGAGGTTGGTTGACCAGCAGTTGGAGGAGTTACTTCTAGTTGTACTGGATGACTGGGGCCCAGTGATGACTACAGGCAAGCATTTATCATGGGTACCGGTAGATGAGCATTTGGTTGAATCATTGGGATTGACCAAAGCATGTGACGTTCTACAGGTCTACAATCAGCTATAGAGATTTTTTTTAGCCTTGCCCAACACATTTATCATTTACAATAGCATGAGGAGAGACAGACAATGGTAGAGGGCATGGAGAGTGAGTAGGCTGAGACCACCTAACAGGAGTACTTATATGACATATAGTAGGTCAGACGTGGACCATGTTAGGCAGACAGTTGAGACTTGGTGCGTGATGGTGAGCATCATAGGACAGGTGACAACAGATAAGCACATCGAGCTTCCGACAGTGATCAGTCTAACACAGGAGCAGCTAGCGAAGACTGGAAGTGATAAAATTCCAAGTTTGCCATGGGATATGGGAGTTCATTTTGTTAGCAGGATGTTTTACGTCATGTTGACCCAGGTTGCGCCAGAGAGCCACACACTCCACCTTCGGCTGGTTTGGAGTGGGCCTGCAAGTACTTGTCTTATGGAGCGAGACATTTTCTCCCTCTTGATCATCATGATTGTAGTGTACCTTTTTCACTACCGAGGCTCTTAACGCACTATGTAACAATATGTACACACTTTTCACATAACACATACAGTCTAGTATATACTCCACATGCATTTAAATAAGTAAACACATTCTACACAGAGTATTCATATGAATTATTGCCATAATTAACAATCAATAGCACTTCATACTAATTCATATACACAGCAGAAAACATGATACATAAACAGCTCAGTCATGCAAAACATGATCAAAGCATAATTCAAATACTTATCTTTATCATTGGTGGAATCCACCAACCAAGTGCAGGCCTTCCACGAACCTCCCAGCCTTAGACCACACTGCTCATCATCTCAACAGTGGGTCACCCCCAAGTTGGGACTGAGATCCACCCCAAGGCAAGGAATCCTAGGCTAGGATGAGGTTACAGGGAATTCAATAATACACAACCACCAGGA